>BTHU01000018.1:25780101-26070101 GCA_036184795.1 Tokudaia tokunoshimensis
GTGATTCAAATGCTTAAAGAAAGAGATCATACAAAATGTAAACTCTTGGTATAGGACTGTTTATAATTCTATTTTTGTTCTCAATTTCCTAATAAACATTATCAAAATTATGTATTTATGGAGAAATATAAAACCAAGACATGAAAGAAAACTACTATTAATAGCCAATTAAGGAAGAAAAATAATAGTTCCCTGTTGTAGTAGAGGAATTTTAATCCAGCAGTGTGGCTGATCCAGGAAGAAATCACATCCAAACACATTCTAGGTCTGTGTGATCCAGCTGGAATGCAGACATCTATACCTTTGATCACAAGAGAGTGATGCAAGTAAATCTATGACTTCAAGGACAACCTGGTATAGAGCAAGTTTCAGGTAAAGAAAAGCCTATTTGCATGTCTTAAATTCCACAACTCAGTAGAGAGAGGGGTAGATTTCATTGAGTTCTAATCAGTCAGTTTGGTTGAGTCAGTGAGCTGAGAGAGGCAGTAAAACAGAGTAGAATTTGTGGCAGTTCATTTTATGGAGTTCAGAAATCATTTTAAGGGGGGCAGTTTTAAAGAGACAGGTTTCAGGTGAAGAGAGAATGAATAGGATCCAGAAAAATAGAACAAACTGCTATATTTTGTTTAAAGTGCAATTCAGTGAGAAACCCAGAGAAGCCAATTTGAATCAGTCAACTTGGAAAAGAGTTTGGGCCAAAACAGTAGAGTTTAACCAACCAGCCAGAATTTAGAATTATCTAGAAAGTATGAGCTTATTTAGAAGTAAGTATCAGGGACAGAAGACATTGGAGGCCTAGATTACATTGTACAGAGGCTAAAAACTTCCAGGATTAGGATCTCATTAGCAGATGAATGCATTATGTCTTAAAGAAAACAATTACATCAGATGAATAAAAGTTACTTGTACACCAGTGTAATGAGCTAGTCTAATGTTGCTTGTATTCTAATAATAATTTGGGGCCCCTAAAATGGGTTACCCCATAGATGAGATAGTTCACACACAAGACACTGAATGTCCCTGCCTCCAGTTAATTGTGATTGGTAACTAAAGATTCCACTAGCCAATAGCTGAGCAGAAAAGACATAGGTGGGTTTGTGTTTTCATTGGCTGGTGAGAGAAATGACCATGAGGAGGAGAAAGAGCAAGAAGCCCCCATGCGATAGTAGAACATGCAAGAGGGAGTGAGTAGAAGCAGTTCTTGGATAAGGGTCAAGAGAGCGTGACCATATGGCCTGCCCAATTGGAGCTAAGAGTAACTCAAATGAGTAATAAATTGGAGTTGTCAGTAGGGAAGTAAATTCTAACAACATGGAGGGTAGGTAGCTGACCAGCGCTTGTGTTGCTTAAGGCACATTGAAAATAGAAAGGCCGTGTGTGTCTTTCAATCAATACCTCAATGATCAAGGGGGGGGGGGATAGATGCACCAGCTGAGATTTTAAATATTTAAGACACACCATTTCTTAGAGAAAGGGGTACTGAAACACAATTCTATAGTGGGTATGTAAAGAAAAGTAACACACCTTCAGATAATTATTAAGATGAACATTTGTGCATCTTTCATTGCTATTTCAAGATACCTGAAAACTTATTTACAGGAAAACAGGATGGATTTTGGTTGACAGTTTAATAAGTGATACAACCTATCTTGTAGAAGGCAGAAGATGGTGGGTGTTTGCTATCCAGGCACATTTAATTTTTCAGGGAGCAGAGAGAGATGAAGGTTAGTACTCCTCTGACTTTCTCCTACTTATTCAGCCCAGAAACACAATGAATATTAGAGTGCCACCCACACTCAATGTGTGTCTTCTTCCTTCATCATGCATCTCTGAGACCACTCTCACACAGTTGCTTAAACATGCTTCTTTTTAATGATTCTAAATAATGATGACTTGACAAGATTGCATCCTAGATGCCACTGTGAAAATAATTTAATAGAAATCTATTCTATCCTTTCAATATTTGCAAAGAATTTGAAAGAAAAATCAAATGGAAGGGAAGATAAAATAGATAAATGAAAAACTTAGAGGAAAGAGAAATGGTGGAAATGCAGAAAACCACTCAGAGTGTAAGGTGTCCAATAAGCAACAGAAAGTGAGAAGCATTGTGCAAAGACAAAACTGGGTATGTCTTTCCAATATACTCAGGTGTTTTATTCTGTGTCTACTTTGTCTCTGCTCTTTGTAAAAACTATATAGATAAATGTTTATTAAATCATTATTTCTGAAATCATTCAACTAGCAAGTTATCATTCACTGCTTGATTATTTACTTGCTTTCATACCTACTAGCAGTCAGAGATGTCAGTAAAAATAGAAGCAAGGCAGGATATTCATGTTGTTTAAATGTGTGCATTAATATTTAACTCTGAAGAGAGTTTTGTATTTAGAATAAAATGTATTATTTATAAGTATGTTAGAATTTCATCAGATTTAAGTATCTGATTATTACTGCAAGAAGAAAGACATAGCTATTAACTTCTACTAGCAAACACACTTGATTTTTATTTTTTAATCATATATATTTTAGAATAATTATTGAGATGATGGAAATCAGCTTGCAGTGGAACATATACAAATCATTTCATGATGCTGTAAAAAAAATCAAATGTTATATATGTATAAATAATTTTCTGGTTTCATCATAAATCTAGTTAAGGCATACTTGATAATTTATTTTCATTTTTTCTTTTTTTTAATTTATTTTATTTTATTTTCTATATTCTTTATTTACATTCCAAATGATTTCCCCTTTCCCAGTTCCCACCTCAACAAAAGACCCATAAGCCCACTTCCCTACCCCTGTTCCCCATTTGCCTAAGAATTTCATGAATTCATTGTTTTTAATTGCTGAGTAGTATTCCATTGTGTAAATATATATGGAAAATATCTCTGATAAAATTGAAGAAGTATATAGAAAAACACGTTAAGATTTACTATTTCATGGAAAAAATATACAGATAAAATGCTAGGCATAAAAATATTCCTAAATTGACTGAGAGTGGAATTATAAACATTTTCTGATAAAATTGAAAATCTACAAGGAAATATTTCTGATAAAACTCAAGAAATATATAGAAAAACACATTAAAACTGACTATTTCATGAAAAATTATACAGATAAGATAGTAGGCATAAAAATATTCCTAAATTGATTGAAAGTAGAAGCAAAAACATTTTCTGATAAAATTGAAGATTTACATGGAAAATATCTCTGATAAAATTGAAGATTTACAAGGAAAATATCTCTAATAAAATTGAAAAAATTTATACAGATAAATTGGTAGGAATTAAAATATTCCTAAGTTGATTGAAAGTAGAATTATAACCATTTTCTGATAAAATTGAAGATTTACGTGGAAAATATTTCTGATGAAATTGAAAAAAATATATGGAAAAACATTAAAATTGAAGATTATCATGGAAAATTATACAGATAAAATGATAAGCATAAAATATTTTTAAGTTGATTAAAAGTGAAATTATAAACATTTTCTGATAAAATTGAAGATTTACATGGAAAATATCTCTGATGAAATTGAAGAAATATATAAAAATGCGTTAAGATTGAGTATTTCATGGAAAAATTATACAGATAAAGTGTTAGGCATAAAAATATTCCTGTTTTTTGAAAGTGGAATTATAAATACTTTCTGATAGAATTGAAGATCTACAAGGAAAATATTCCTGAAAAAATTCAAGAAATATATAGTGAAACATGTTAAAATTGACTAGTACATGGAAATTTATACAGATAAAATGGAAGGTATAAAAATGTTACTAAGTTGATTGAAAGTAAAATTATAGACATTGTCTGATAAAACTGAAGATCCACATGGAAAATACTTCTGACAAAATTGAAGAAAAAATACAGACAAACGATAAAATTGAAGATTATCATGGACAATTATACCCACAAAATGGTAGGCACAAAAACATTCCTAAATTTATTGAAAGTGAAACTACAAACACCCCCCTCCACGAAACCAAAGATCTACATGAAAAACACCTCCGACAAAATCAAAGAAATACACAGAACAAATGTTAAAATTAAAGATTATCATGGAAAATAATACAGTCAAAATGGTAGACACAAAAAGTATTACTGAACTGAAAGAGGAGTCACAAACATTTTCTGATAAAATCGAAGATTCACATGAGAAACATGTCTGTTAGACTATGTGTTTTGTTGGGGAATTGAGTCTATTGACATTATAAGATATTAAGGAATAATGATTGTTGCTTCCTATTATTTTTGATGTTCTTTTAATGTTTGTGTGTTTGCTCTTTTTGGGGTTTGTTGGAAAAAGATTACTTTCTTGCTTTTTTCTAGGGTGTAGTTTTCCCTCCTCATGTTGGCATTTTCCATCTAATATCTTTGAATTGATGAACAAAAAATATATAACATAATATTTGTGAAGGCATTAGAAAAAAGTAAAAATGGAGAAAACACCAGTGTAAAACAATAGAACAATTGCCAAGTCAATGTAAAATGATATTTGTTTTCAAAGATGATGATTTTTGGTATCTAAGAATGTGTATATACATATATATATATAATATATATACATATATATATATATACATATGTGCATATGTATATATATTCGTATGTATATATGTACATATGTATGTATATTTTCATTTCCAAAGGTTATTTTTTTAATTATAGGCATGATTCTTGTTATTGGTAGTGATTTTTAACTTATGATATTCATAAGTAAAATACAACTGGCTTAAATTATTAAAAACATTTCCATTTTCCTATATAACTAAGTATATAGTATATTTTGATTAAAAAAAATCTCCATTTAGTATGTAAATAAGATGGTAACTGTGAGGGTTTATATAGGTTTGGTCCAGAGAGTGGCACTATTTGGAAGTATGACCTTGATGGACTAGTTGTGTCACTGTGGGAGTGGGCTTTAATACCCTAGTCTTAGCTGTCTGGAAGCCAGTATTCTACTAGTAGCCTTCAGATGAAGATGTAGAACTCTCAGTTCCTCCTGAACCATACCTTCCTGGATGCTGACATGTTTCCTCCTTAATGATAATTGACTGGACCTCTGAACCTGTAAGCCAGCCCCAATTAAATGTTTTTCTTATAAGTGTTGCCTTGGTCATGGTGTCTGTTCATAGCAGCAAAACCCTTACTATGACAGTAACATTAATTATCTTTTTAAAACTACTATATGAATTTTTATTTTCTAATTTGAAATAAAGATTTGATTTGTTTCTTATTTCCAGTGACTTGCTTTTCAACACTGTAAGAAATTTCTTCTTTCTCTCATTAATGTTAATATTCATCATATGAATAGCTTTTTTGAAAAAACTGTGAACAGAAATGAGTTATTAAAGATAATCTAGTTTTGATTCAACTTTATATGAACCTCAATTTCTGTCACAGATTGGTGAAATGAACATGAAGGAACACCAGTAGTTGCTATGTTATATCTTTACCAGTAGGGAAAAGTAAGTAACCTATATATTGCAAGATATTTCCTATCCATTCACAGTGAGTCAGTGAGAGGCCAGTGATTGGAGGGGAGAGATGAGGAGGAGCTAAGGGAACTGAGGGGGAGAGAGAGAGAGAGAGAGAGAGAGAGAGAGAGAGAGAGAGAGAGAGAGAGATCCAGACAAGCAGAGCAGAGAGGGAGGTACGGATATCCAGATGGTTTCTGACATATTTCTGGTGTTTTGGAGAGGTTAGAAATATTGGGATAAGATGTTATCATTGTAAGTTGGCATTATGAAATTGGGAGTTTCTTATACATAAATATATTTGGTTAACTATTCAAGTTTAAGAGTCGAGCTTTACTGGATACTTGGAAGGAGTGCTGGGCAGAAGTGTGGGATTCCCGCCCTTTTACAGAGTCTATGGCAGAGAGGAAGCACAGCTGGGATGCTGTGAGAGCTAGCTGAACCTGAGCAGGACGCGCCACCGGGACTTGGAGAGGTGGTACTCGGCGGGGTGGTACTTATTAATTATTACCCACTACACCTATACATGGAAGTTGCTAAATAAATACTAGTATTTCTTCATGTTCTTTTCCTGAATTGTATCTAAACATTGGAGTGTCTAATGCTTGGTCCTTTGCAATATTCTTCCAAATTTCTACAGTCTCATGGCATTCAATAAACATAGAGTTGTTTTGTTAAGCAAATCTGAACACAGTTTCAATGGTCTTCCCTATAAATCAACTCATTAACATCATACACTCTATAAAATATAAACAATATTTTAATTATTAACCAACTTTCATAATTTGTACATGTATTATTACATTTGGTAGAAAATGAAGGAGTCTTTGTATTGGACTGGGTCTTTCCTCACTGAAATCTTCAGTCCTCTGGATTGCAAATTATGCAAATTTTCCCTACTTACACTATGCATTGGGACTTTAGCCACTTTTCAGTTTTACTCATAGCACCTAGAACTTGCCATATCCTGATTTGCCTAAATAATATATCTCATTTCTGCCATATTGCACCTATGAAAGCTATACTCAGTAGCTAGAATATATTCTTAAGACCTTAAAAAATTCTTTAATAAAAGTGTTATGTCAAAAATGAAATCTCTTAAGGTTACATAAAATATTTGTTAAGGCAATGTCTTCTATATTTTCAGCATGTTCAAAGACTTAGGGGTGGTGATACACCATGAAAACTTGAAACTTTTTATTTCAAAATATGGAAAAATTATAAGGTATTTAATTAAAAGTGTTACCATCATTTCTGAATCAGACTCTCAATTTGCCATGTCTTGATAATGAATGTCATACTAAGTAATAATTAAAAATTTAAATTATTGCATATGTTTTGTTGTCCAAATTTATTATGCACAATGTCAGTTATAATTCAAATAGAAGTATATTAAATCATGTGCAGAAACATTGATATTATGCATTGACATAGTTTTCTTGTTAATTAATGTCAAAGTAGTAATTTAAATTTTTAATTATTGCATACATTTTTTCCATCTTCATATTTTAAAATGTCAGTTTTATTTCAAATATAAAAGTATTAAGTCACATGCAGAATTACTAAAATAACACAAATGATATTTTATAGTATAGACCTTTATAAATATTGTCAGTCATTACTATAGAGTGAAAACACACATATACACACACATTAAAATAAGAAACACAAATCTTTCTTTACCATTTTTATCTGCATCTATCCTTATCACATTGCCTTCATGTTAAATATTGAGGAAAAATATCTGAAAGAAAGGACTTTCTTAAGACTCTAGTTCTCTCCTTTCTTTGCTACTGCTCTTAAGTAAGTAGTTGATTAAAAGTAAAAAATGAAATGACGATGAGTCAGTGTGAATTTGCCAGAGAAAAAGAACATCAAAGAAAAGGTTTCTCTCTCTCTCTCTCTCTCTCTCTCTCTCTCTCTCTCTCTCTCTCTCTCTCTCTCTCTCTCTCTCTCTCTGTCTCTCTCTATCTCCCTCTCAGTCTCTCCCTGTCTGTGTGTGTGTGAGAGAGAGAGAGACAGAGAGACAGAGAGACAGAGAGACAGAGAGAGACAGAGATTGTCTTTCACAAATCAATGAAGAATGGAATGCCTGTTCCTCCAGAATCTAATGTGTAGAATTTAGAGAAGTGGGATGGAGATGCTGTAGATCTGTTTGATGCCAAAGACAGGGTTAATTTTTCCTGGTATCTAAAACCATTAAGCAAAAACAGCAAATTATCCAATAATTATTTTTTGCTATAATGGGCTTTTTTGCTTTTCCATATGAAATTGAGAATTGCTTTTTCTATTTTTTTTGAAGAATTGTACTGGGATTTTGACAGGGATAGTGTTGAATCTGTAGATTGCTTTGGGTAGGATGGCATCTTTAGTAGGTTAATTCTACCAATCCATGAGCATGGGAGAGCTCTCCATTTTTGGAAGTCTTCTACAATTTCTTTATTGAGGAACTAGAAGTTCTTGTCATACAGATCTTTCACTTGTTGGTTAGAGTCACCCCAAGATATTTTATATTATTTTTGACTATTTTGAAGGATATTCTTTCCTTATTTTCTTTCTCAGCCTGTTTATCATTTGTATAAAGGAAGGCTACTAATTTGTTTGAGTTTATTTTATATCCAGCCTCTTTGCTGAAGTTGTTTATCAGCTGTAGAAGTTCTCCAGTAGGATTTTTGGCATTGCTAATGTATACTATCATATCATCTGCAAATAGTGATGCCTTGACTTCTTCTTTGCCAATTTGTGTCTGTTTCATCTCCATTTGTTGTATTATTGCTCTAGCTAGAACTTTGAGTACTGTATCAAACAGATACAAAGGGAGTGGACAGCCTTGTCTTGTCTCTGATTTTAGTCGGAGTGTTTCAAGTCTCTCTCCATTTAATTTGATAATGGCTGTTGGTTTGTTGTATATTGCTCCTGTGATTGAATTGGGATAAAGCTGGAAGAAGCTGAGTTGGAAGGCTACCTTATAGGAAGACCAGCAGTCTCGACTAATCCAGACCTCTGAGATCTCTGACACTGAGCCACACTAACCAGGCAGCAAACAGGAGTTGGTATGAGATTGCTGATACAAATATAGCAGAGGGCTGCCTGGTCTTGGTGTAGTGGGAGAAGAAACACCTAACCCTAAAGAGACTTGAGGTCTCAGGGAGTGAGGAGATCTTGTAGGAGCGGGTGCATCCTCTTGGTGAAGTTAGGGGGAAGGGAGATTGGGATGAGGAACTGTGGGAGGGAGTGGGAGAGGGGACAATGGCTGGACTGTAAAAAAATAAAAATAAATTAAATAAATAAATACATAGTATCTAATAAGTATTTGTTTGGTGAATTTAGTAATGTCCTATACATTACAATTGGAATCTAGGTCAACACTACAATTGGAATTTTAAAAATGACAAAAGTACAGTTGCGAGACAAAATAGGAATAGATTATATCCTTCTATATTTTAGGCAAAATATAGAATAGCATACACATGTTTAAGCACCCAAGCCATAGTGTACTTGAACACTGAAAAATTACACTATGCCCCCACATAAACCAGAGTGCTTTGCCACATCATTGCCCACACATAGCTTCCTGACTACCAATCATGAATTTCAAGAGTGGGGACTTGTTTCTAGGTATTTTCTGGTCAGCAGATATTTCCTACTGCCCAGAGTTGGATCTCTCTTATATTATTGTGTTAAACAGGACTAGAATGGTCCTTATATACTGGTTTACTTTACTCATGATGGACACAGAAAAATGTCATAGTTATGAATAACATCTAGGTCAGCACTGAGCATAGGTTTGAACCACATACCCACACTCTTGCTTGCTGGCTTATAGCAATGGCACCAGGTTCAGGCTATGCAAGGGCATCATAAATTTTTTTCCACTTGAAATTATTTTTTACTGAGAAATTTCAGTGTGACATCAGACATGTCATTCTATAAAATAGGCATTCAAATAAAATATTTACTGATAATAAATTGAAAGAAATTTATTTTAAATGATTCCTTGCTATATATAAATTTACAATACATCAAACACAAAAGCAAGATGCTTACTAATGACATTAGCATATCTAATTACTTATGGTTAAATAAATGAATTTTGGCAGAACATTTGATACTACAGTACACACAGCATCTTGAAAGATTTTTACCCTTGATTCCTTTAAAAAAATGAAAGCTGTCTACATGAATATGCTTTACAAAATAACAGAGAATGTTTAAGTAATTTCAGAAGTAGTTTGAAATTCTGTACTAATCTCAAAAAAATAATTTTTCTCCCTATCTTGAAATTTTCATATAAAAGTAGTCAGCCTCTCAAACATCAGGTTTTTAATGTTGAATATGCTACCTATATTTTTAATATTATCTGACCAAACATTAATCTTCTACATGCTGAGCAATTATAGTCAGAAAGTATTAAAAAGACTTATTTCTATAACAGCAGAACACCTTTTCATGTACAATTAAAACACCAAAATTTATAGGCACAAAAGCCACAAATGAGTTTTGGTATTTTGGGAAGCATGAAGAATATTGTACAGTGCGATAGTATGTTCAGGACAAAGTACATATGTTGTGTGTTAAGAGCCAAGGCTGTGGAGAGGTCTCCTTATGGAATCCAAACATGTGAGCATGTGAGATGCATATGTATTGCTATATTAGCATATGGTGCAATTTGAGAAGCACTGGCTATCATAATCAAAATTGTTGAACATTCATTGCAGAATACTTAAAATCACTACCCTACTCTATGACACACATTGCACATCTGTTTAAGGAATCCTTCCAAGAAAAGTTCTCTAATTGATATGCAGATACATTCTCACCGGTTGGTCTTCTGACACTGACAAAAATGAGAGGCAGACAATCTTTTTACCATTCCATTAAAATGTCTTATGCCCTCATGCGCAAGGCTAATATATTACCAATATTAAGAGGTGAAATTTTTAAATCGTATTCATGGCTTATGATTTGAAATTAGGGACTAGAAATATGTTTCAGTGGTGAGGAATGCTCACTGCTTTTGCAGACTGACAGGTTTCTGTTTGCAGTAATCACACCAGGTAGCTCACACCTGCCTATAACTCCATAGGTTCTAATGCCATGTCTGGTCTCCCAGCCTCTCTCCTGAACAAATAGGATGCCCATTAATGCAGACACAAAGTATATACATAGAAACAAACCTTTTAAAATTAAGATTTTAAATAAATCTTAATTTTATTGGTTTGGAAGATGTGCCACCCCAAATTTGTGCTATGAGTGTTCTAATGCTATTATTTAATTTTAATTTTTTATTCATATATTGTAATACTTTTATTTTTTTTACAGTCTTTTAGCCCCATTCCTGATTGTCCCCCATTGCTCCTCATTTCATTTTTCCTCCCACTAATCTCCAAGAGGATGTCCCCCCACCTTAACCCCCATCAGGCCTTCCCATTCCCTGGGGCATCAAGTCTCTTGAGGATTAGGGGTGATTTCTCTCACTGAGGTCATACCATGTAGTCCTCTGCTGTATATATATTGGCTGTGGGGGATCGGACCAGCTAGTGTATGCTTCCTGGTTGGTGAAGGTTGGGGGATCCTAATAGCATTTTAAAGTGACAGAATTACCTTAGCATTTAAAGTAATTCTTGTCATTGTTAACAATCTTGAGACAGGTGTTGAAAGACAATTTCACTTTATAGTGGTTTAACTGAAGAAATGTGTGCTGTGAATGAACAGAAAGGAAGTGATGGCTAAAGAGTATGTTTCCTTTTCACTCCAACTGTTTATGGGACAATTAGCACTATATATTCTTGTCAGTAGCCTCTATCTTTGATTCTAAGCCATTATTCTGCAATGTACTCCTAACACAAATCTTAATGAAATAAGTATAATAAAATGGCTTGTATAAATAAGAGTCCTAATAAATTAATATAAAACATCTCCCTTTTTTCTGATACAGCACAGAATTTAGGAATGGTGTTTGTAGAATATGTATGGAGAATCAATGGAGTTCCAACATGTTGGTTCTCTGGGTTTCTCAGAAATATATGGTCAAGTTTACATCTTTGATATATATTCATAGATACAGATTAGTCATATAAATCTTATTTCATATTTACCTAACTCGAAAATCCTCTTCATGTGTGACTTTTTGAAGTTAAAATTATAATCACTCTATGTGCTCATTTAAAATAAAAAGTCCTTTGATTTCTTTTGATTAATCTCAACATAGTGTCTACAATTAAGTTACATTTATTTATCATTTTCTTGAAGTTGATACCTGCTGTATTTCACCAGCTGTATTCTGGGAACTTTGGGGAGCTAGTCTTCCTTAAATATTTCAGGAGTCAGCTGACTGATAATTTTTGGCTCTTGAGTTTCCCTTAGTCACAGAATAATTAGAAACCCGTCATTTTGGCATTATGTCACTGTTTTTTTTTCTTCTCTAATGTGTAGTTCCTTCTAGCTACTGCTAGAAGAAAATGGAATTCAATTTGGTTTAAATATCCGTGGAGGGCCCAAAGTCTATATCTAAAAAAGGTACCTATTAAAAAGAAATATAAAGGGGAAATGCAGTCAAGCAGCTACACCATCTGGGTCATAGGAAAATGAGAAACAGAGATGAGGGTCTGCATGCTGATGGTGCTGCAGACCTAATCAACTCGCTGTCTTTCCAAGCAGTCATGTGTGCAGATTAATGAAGAGAGGTGTCAGAATAAAACTTCCTGCTGACTTACTGTGGATAAGCTATTTTCCTCCATCATTGCCTCAGCTTTCCTTACAGGAGAGTAGATTCATTTTAGCATGTGCTTTCCCACTAATCGTTCTGACTAAATGAAGCAAATCTCTTGGTAAAAGGTGCCAACAACATCTGGTAGCTTTAAATCAGAATCAGTGTGGAGACACACACCCGTGTTGTCCTGTATTCTGTGGTGATTATGAATCAGCATGCGGCTGTGAACCCAACACAATATGACCTGGGTTAGCACTTCATCAGGCAGAAGGGAGACGTTTCCTGGCCTCTGATGCTGATTCCTTTTGTTCTGTTTCAAGTAAGATCCAAAAGTCAATGCAATCCTTTTTATTTTGTTCCTTTTCTGCACATTAATTTCACAACACTAACCACAAGTTATTTCAAATATTGCCAAGGTAGTTTATTTTAACAATATTTTTTTTATCACTCAAAAGATGCATGATTAAAAGATTAATATATTTTAGTGAATATGCATGAACATTGTTTAATTATAAATAATGTGATATATCTCCTTATAAAATGTTTAGTAAAATACTGCCCTGCAACCTTTTACATTTATTTGAAAATGAACAGAAAATACATTATATTATTTTGGTATTATTTTTAATGTTTTAGGACTGGATGTCTCTGGCATTATAAAAATGGTTAAAAACCTCACTCTTGTTACAACTCATCTATTTAGAGTTTAAAAACAATTAGATACTTTGTTAAAAGAATTGTTTCATATATGACAAATTCAGTGCTTGAGATAGGTTATGAGTGTAAACAGCATTGATATGAATATTCTGGGCCCAGGCCTGGGATGAAATGCAGCGGGTTACTGTAGGCATAGAGTCAGCAAAGCTGTCTTAGGGTTTTAATACTATGAACAGATACCATGACCAAGCCAGCTCTTATAAGGACAACATTTAATTGGGCCTGGCTTACAGGTTCAGAGGTTCAGTCCATTATCCTCAAGGTGGGAACATTGTAGCAACCAGTCCAGGCAGGCATTATGCAGGAGGAGCTGAGAGTTCTACATCTTCATCTGAAGTCTGCTAGTCGAATACTGAGTTCCAGGCAGTTAGGATGAGGGTCTTAAAGCCGATGCCCACAGTGACACACCTACTCCAAAACCACAACAACTACTCCAATAGGGCCATCCCTCTAACAGTGCTACTCCCTGGGCCAAGCATATACAAACCTTCACAATAGCCTAGATCCAATAATCCCCTATAGTGATACCACCAGCTATTCAGGTAATTATTCATTGCTGGGTTCTGTTTCTTGCTTCCCTTTGGATGAACTGAGACTTTTTGAAATTCAAAAATAAAATAAATTATAAAATCTCATATCTCTCTCTTGGATAACAGTACCTAGATTTATATTTGTTTTTGTTTTTATCTTTTTTAGTCATCTACTTTTATTTTTTTACAAAGAAAAGCAGAAAAATATGTATTATTTAGACATTCAAACTTTTTGCACTGTATGTATTGAATATGTGTGATAGGAGACCTAGGACAAATCTACATCAGTTTTAGGAGACTGAGATCATAATACCTTCTGTGTAATACCTAAGCTTTAAATTAATGCACTTATGTATTTACAAATACGTATAAGGTATGGCTCCAGCAATAATCTTAAAGTAGTGTAGACTTTAGCTTAAACAATCTTGATATTTACCCAAAATATCTAATATCTTTTAATACTTAAGTTCTCATCTAATCATGGAATTATTACTTTTGATTTATAAAGTTTTCCCCAATATAAGTTTAATGTATTAAAATTTTAATTCAAGAATTAAAATCTATAACTTACTGTCTTCAATTACACTCAGACTTGGCCATGGTTTCTAAAAGAGACATTTTTTGTATGAAATTTGCAAGTCATTCAGAGTAATAAGAAGCATAATAAATCATCCTGTCATGAAACTGTAAAGATTTCCTCACACTGCTGCTTTACACTCAGTAAAAATATGTTATCAGTCTAATAAATAATGTTTTGTGGTTGTCTCCAATTTTCTTTCATGCACATATCATAAACTTCAACTTGCTGATTGTCTTATCAAGTCTCTTTTGAACATTGCTGGGCTGGAGGTACTACAGAAGAGATGCAATTAAGCAGAAGTTCGAATCAGAATAGTCTTTCCTGTCACTGTAACCATGAGTAACTTAGCTGTTTTAACGTTATTTTTGAGATTAAAGGTCATTGATCCTAGCAAGAATGCCCCAATTTTAAAAAAAAAAAAAACACATTTCTCAAAGAAGCAGGACACTACCTCAAATATATGACATCAACTCTTATAATAGCTGAGTTATTTGATTTTTTTTCACCTAAAATGTCACTAAACTAAAAAGACCTGAAGAAAAGGTACCAATTCAATGTATTAAAGTGACGTTTTCACTACTTTAATAAAATTCCTGTGGTTGAGAATGTTATCAATAGCAGTTATTTATTTCTCAGAAACTTCATGGACTAGGACGCCCAAGGTCAAGACACTGATACATTACTTCCTTATGCCAACTCTCTAACTCAAAGATATTGTCTGGTTGCTGTGTACTTGTACAACAGAGAGTAAAAGGTATGAATTTGTTTAAACCAATTCTAACAAAACTAAAGAATGCATTCTCTCCCCAATGACCACAATTTTTCAAACAAATCATTTCTGACACAGCTATTTTGGGGGAAAACATATTCTTTTAACAATAATTACATTGAATATTTTATATCTTAATTTGAAAGTTATGATGAGAGATAAGAAAAACAGATCAAAGCATGATGTCAGAAGGATAGACATCTTTGGCGTAGCTAGTAATAAGATTCTCATGCATCTGCCAGGGAAGCAGATAGACTAACTGTATATCTTGAACTCTTACCCTTCGATCAAGTCCCCCAGTCTTAAACCTAACTCGGTAGCAGAAAACAACATCAACAAAAAGAAAACCCTAACAAAGCAAAGCAAAACAAAACAAAATAAAACAAAACAAAACAAACAACCAAAGAAGTACAGAAAACTTCTGTGGCCTCTACTTCTTCCCTGTCTCCATTTACAACTAATCACTTTGACCTTCTCCAAATTTCCTTGTTCTTCTCATTTTATTAGCCCAGGTACCAATATCAACAGGCCTTCCCTGGTAAACTATTGACAGTGCCTGTCAGAAATCAGGTGGCATAACTGCACATGTTCATCTCCCCTTCCTCTGGTCCAAGTCATCTCCATCCATTGCAATATCAGAACGCTTCCGGCTTCCCCTTCTTCCTTGCTCCTTTTCCAATATATCTCAAGGACCTTGCCTTTTCACCTTCTTCCCTGATATTTTTCCAGTCTCCAAATCCAGCAAGCATTCACAAGGAATCCACTAGCCAAGCCTGCTGAGGAAAAAAGTAGACCAGCATAAGATGTAAGCAAGCTTCAGATTTCCACTTTCCCTTCTCTCCACTAAACCAAGACCCTAGTCTCATTTCCAGCTCTGTAGCAGAATACATGATCTGGTAGCTCCTCAGATCTACACCCATTCCCAGTGAACTAAGATCTTTGTAGAACACCCTGATTTACTCCATTCTGTGAACTCCCTATTCTCTCTATTAGCCTAGCCTCATTCCTATGCATCAGCTCTAAAATCATAAAATCACATTTTCTCCAGAATCCCTAGTGACCACACCAAGCAGAATCCCTAAAGAATTCTTACCAGGAAGGACACAGTCACCATACCATCCTTAGAACTAGAGAGGACATCAGAGAACATTTTACAAAACACACACAATGAATACAGAAAATCTGAAGTGGAGGATAACTGGCAATAAAAACTTTAGAAAGGCAAACTTCTAAAACCACTTTGGAAATCAACGGTGCAGAATATAGTAACAAAGTGATGCTGAAAACATTCTGCTGTCCTAATAGACAAATGCTTTGCTCAGCCATCATCAGAGAAACTTCGTCCTGTAGCAAATGGGCATAAATACAGGGAGACATATCCAAGCAATATCAGAGACTGAGTAATGTTCTGTAACTAAACCCTAAAGGGATGTCTCCACCAAATCCCTTCCGTTTATGACCAGGGATCCCTCAGAAGATACAGGTATAGTGTAGTATTCAGAGGGGATGGAGGATACCAAGGAAATGAGGCCCTCTAAATCCACAGTACTGATGCAACATGCACACTCACAGACACTTAGCAGCCTATGCAAAGCCTTCAGGGGGCTACATCAGTTGTGTTCCTAAAGCTAAAAGGAGAAGTGGGCATATGCTGCTACCCTTAACAAAGAAGGTCTTTTCTATTGACAACCTCTTGTAAATGAAAATTTAGTTTTCTTCAAGGGAGTCTCACTGGGAAAACAAGGTACTCTTAAGTGCAGGCTGTATACCTAGCAGTAGATGGCCAACAGAAAACAAACTCAAAGGCATTTTTGGAAGCTCCTTTTCTTTTTTTATTAACTTTTCAAATTATTTATATTTTCTCTTACTTTTACTTTTTTCTATATAATTTTCTCATCTCTTCTTTGCATATGTATTATAGTTTTCAGTTTTGTGTTTTTATGGAACTCCTAAGTGTAAAGATGTTTCTCTTCATCTATATCTGTTTCTTTTGCCTTTTGGGGGACTCTTTTCATTATACTTGTTTATTTTGTCTAATTTTAATGTGGTAGTTTTTGGTTTATCTTATTATGTTTATTTTGATTTGCGGATTATATATTCATTTTGTTTCCCTTATATACCTGTTTGTTTTCTATGAGACACAAAAGGGAGATGCATCTAGACAGGAGGGTATGGGTAAAGGCAATGGTAGGGGTCAAACCATAATAAGAATTAGGGGAAAATCTGTTGTCAATAAATGAAAGAAATACTATATTTTTTCCTATAAACAACCCTAATGAAAGGCATTGTGTTATATAAAAGATATAAACTAAGAAGGGAAGGGAAGGAAAGGGAAGGAGGTGGGTGCTAGGAGGGAAAAGGATGGGGATTACTGGAAATCAGAGGGGGACAATAATATAATTGAGTGTGAAGTAAGTGATAAAATTTAATGATGAACATGTGATAAGATTTAATGATGAAACTCCTTTTTATGTATAATTTATAAATTTCAATGGGAAACTTTTGATGAAAGAAGAGATGTATAAAGAGATTGAGAAAGTTTTAGACCAAGATAGATCTCTAACTAGATTTATTTATTTTTGAGTTACGCATAAAGCCTGTATAAGACCAAGCAAAGCAAAATCTCATTGGTGTCTGAGGAGGGACTTTCAACTGAAGATGGCTAGGAGAGTTTCTGTAGGGATGAAACCCCTGAGAGGCTGCCTATCTCCCAGCACATTGACCCACTCATGCACATAAAGATAGTGCTAAGTAAATTCAGTGGAAAAAATGTCATATGAAGTTAGAAGTGGGAAAAGAGAGGGTTTGGACCAGAGGAAATGGAAAGTAAATCTAGTGAAACATTATATGCTTGCATGAAACTCCAAACAAATGCAAATAAATGCAAAAGCCTTTCCATAGATAAGTAGATAGAATCTTACATGTACTTTCCCCCTCCTGCTGACCACTCCCTTTTGCCTTCTTCTCTCCCTTCACTCTTTGTTATTCTCTCTACATTCTTAAGCTACAGCACTTTTCCCCCTAACTCCAAAACCATACACAGAATAATTTTATAATATCATAGTCTGATACAACATTACTAGATTGAAATGAACTAATTAGTTGGGATATTTTATAGAACCACTAACATGAGAGTTGCAAAGCTTAAGCTTAGTAAAGAAAAATCCTTTTATAAAGCTTGAAAATACATTTTTCTCTCATAGAATACATCATAAACATAGTTTCTGCTCCCTCCACTTTTTCCAGTTCCCCAGCCACCTACCCTCTTCTCCAGATCCATTCCCCTTTTTTTTCCTCTTCAGGAAAGAGCAAGCCTCCAAGAAATAGCAATCAAACATGACAAAACAAGATACAGTAAGACCAGGCAAAAGCCTTCACCTTGAGCCTGGACAAGGAAATCCAATAGTAGAAAAGGAATCTCAAGAGCAGTCACAGGAGTCAGAGACACATCAGCTCCCACTGTTAGGAGTCCCACAGAAACACTAAGCTAATACCCATAATATATACACAGAGGACCTGGTGAAGAACCAGGTCAGCACATGTGTGCCACTTTAGTGTCTGTGAGCCCTTGTGATTCCTGTTTAACTTGCTTGGTGTGTCGTGATTTCCTGGTTCACTGATCTCCAACGAGATAGACCTGATGGGGACCTCCAGTCTAGATTCCATCTCTGCATAATGTCTGGCTGTGGGTCTCTGCACCTGCTCTCATTTCCTGCCAACGAAAGCCTTTCTGATAGAAATGGGACAAGGCATCAAACTATGAGTATAGGAGAATATCATTAAGACAAGGCATCAAACTATGAGTATAGGAGAATATCACTAAGAATAGTTATTTTATTCATTACTTAAATTTTTGTCAGTAGTGTTTGTGACTATCCAGACACTGTGTATGAGTTCCCTCTCGGGGAACTGGTCTCAACTTAAATCAAACATTGGTTGGCAATGCTTACAAGTTCTGTACCAACATTGTTCCAGTTCTTTCAGCATGCATTTCAGGTCAAGGTTTTCTGGCTGAGTTGATGTTCTGATTTCTCTTTCTGTAACCTGCAGTGTACCTTCTTGTTCCAAGGAGACAAGAACATGGGGGTGAAGGCTCCATGAGATTCCTATATGACCTCTACAGATGATGCTAACTCCAAAGTCACAAGCTATACTAGTAATTATTTGCATACATGAACAACAATGGAAAATTCATCATGGAAGTTAATTGTTATTTCCCATGGTTAAGTCAAAGAAATGATTGTGTATTTGAATATTTAAAAATAAGTTTAACCAAATATTAGTATATCTCTAATAAATGTTCAGGATATATCCAATACAAAATTATCTATTTCCTTTAAACGGTATCAGTTTGTTTCAAATCAAATAGCTGTTTAACATCATAACAGATAATTAGTCCCCTACTTTCTAGTAGAGTACATTGGAAAGTAATTCCTATGGGAAAAACAAATGTAAGCAAAAGCATATTAGAAAAACAGAAAAAGACTCTTAGCTGGTCTGCTTCTGTGAAAACACCATATCCTGACCAATCCTAGAGGATCCCCTACACTCAGAGCAGTTGGTAAGAAGCCCTGCCCTGCAAAGTCCCAGAGGTGCCTCAGGGATCCTGGTGGACTCAGGACCCAACACCCACCAAAACCCCCAGCTTCCAGAATACCACTCATTTTCTGCCCCTTTCACTCAATTCTTTCTGCTGGGGCAGACTCCTAGCTGATATGCTCCCAGGAAGAGACCATATCCTGACCCATCCTTTGTTTTTCTTTCTTTTTTTGTTTTTTTTTTTTGTTTTTGTTTTTTTGGGTTTTTTTTTGTTTTTGTTTTTGTTTTCCTCCACAGGGTTTCTCTGCATAGCCCTGACTGACCCATCCTACAGGATCTACTGCACTCATAGCACTTGTCCATTCTGCTGGGGCAGACTCCTCGCTGGTCTGCTCTCATGAAGACCCCATATACAGACCCATCCTAGAGGATTTTATGCACGCAGAGCAGTTGAGGATCCACTGTACTCAGAGCAGTTGACTACTAGCTGGTCTGCTCCTGTGACGACACCACATCCTGAGCCAACCTAGAAGGTCCACTCTACTCAGAGCAGTTAATACCACAGCTTGAAGGCATATAGGACAACTGACCAGAGAGACTGAAAGCCTCCCTGGAGTTCGACTGTACACAGGGAAACAGAAACCACAGGCTGTAAGCCTCCCTGCAGAACGTCTTCACACAGGACTACAGCTTGAATACTCCACTGAAGATACAGCAATCTGAAGGCCTCCCAGGAGATCTACTGCAGTCGTGGAAACAGAACAGCAGTTTCTCTGCCCCTCTAAAATGTCACCAGTTGGAAGGTCCTACAGGTGCTTTGGTTTATCCAGGGCCACAGGCCTACCAGGAAACATGAAATAACCCAGCGACAAAAGAGACAGACTCCAGCCAGTCTCCCAGACCAACAAACACCAGGGATATCTAGATGGCAAGAGGCAAGCACAAGACTGTAAGCAACAGAAACTAATATAGATGGGCATCATCAGAAACTAGTTATCACACCACAGCAAGTCCTGAATACACTAACACACCTGAAAATCAGGAATCTGTCCTAAAATCCTATCTCAAAAAGATAATGGAGTCTTTTAAGGAGGATATCAATAACTCACTGAAAGGAATTCAGGAAAACACAGGTAAAGAGGTGAAGGAATTGGCTATAGCAACCAAAGACCTAAAAGTGGAAGTAGAAACAATAAAGAAAACACAAATGGAGGCAAACCTGGAAATGGAAAACCTAAGAGGTCAGGAATTACAGATGTGAGTATCACAAACAGAATACAACAGAGAGAAGGGAGAATCTTAGATGTAGAAGATACCATAGATGAGAAAGACACAGCTGTCAAAAAAATTCAAAACATAAAAATCTCCTATCCCAAAGCATTCAGTCAATTCAGGACACAATGAAAAGACCAAATCTAAGAATAATCAGAATAGAGGAAAATGAAGATTCCCAGATGAAAGAATCTGAAAATGTCTTCAACAAAATCATAGAAGAAAACTTACCCAACCTAAAGAAAGAGATGACCATAAAGGCACAAGAAGCCTGTAGAACACCGAATAAATGGGCCCAGAAAAGAAAATCCTCACATCACATAATAATCAAAACACTAAATGCACATAATAAAGAATATTAAAAGCTGCAAGGGAAAATGGCCAAGTAACACAAAAGGTAAACCTATCAGAATTACAACAGACTTCTCAATAGAGAATATGAAAGCCAACAGAGCCTGGTTAGAGGTCATGTAGACTCCAAGACAATACAAATGCTAGCACAGGCTACTATATCCAGAAAAACTCTCAATCAACATATGCAGGACCTTGTAAAGCAGCCTGGTTTCTGTTTGAACTAGGTTGGAATACCCAGTGATCCTGCAGGGGATAGCCCTGCGAGGGATGGTAGGCATTTTGCCACACTCCTAGACACCTGGCTCCTGACATAAGACCACAAATCTCCATATGTCTCTGACCATCAGTCACGTAAAGGCAATGTCTCAAGCCCCTACACAGGTAGAGGACATGACCACAGGACACTTACCCTCAAGACACTCTCTCTGCAAAATGTATTTAACCTCAGGCCTGCCCCGAGAAAGTGGAGTACAATTTTACTCATCACCACTTTCCACCATGACAATAAATGCCTTAAAACCATGGACTGTCTCTTTGCATTGGGATCCACTTTGAGGAACAGTGGAGCAGGTCTTCACCTAAAGAGCCAGCCTTCTCATGTCCTGCAGCAGGAGTCTCAGCACTCCCAGCCATGGTCTCCACCAAGCCAAGCTGACCACGAAGCAAGCAAAGGACCCAGCCAAAGTTCTCCCCTCTTTTCCCCTTCAGGCCTTGGGTAGATCCAGTCCGCAGACCCCCACTCCATTCTCAGCTCTTCTGCAGCATCCAGAGGTGCCCGGGTACCCAAGAGCCTGAGAACCTGATGGCCCTGGCTTTTCTGCAGGCCGAGGAACCTCCGAACTGGCTCCAGCAGTCTCCAGAGACTTCAGACTGTGCTCCCCCATCCCCAGATTGGGGCCCTGAGACTTCACATAGCTCAACACCCACCTGGTGCCAGCATCGAGTGAGTACAATCAAAACTCTCTCTCTTTCCTGAAAATCCAGACAGGTTATTGTTTCATTTTCTTTAAGCTGATTTTAAAAATATAATATGAGAAGATAAGATTTATAATCACACATTTATATTTTTAGATAGTTTATAGAATAATGCAATTTAGAATAAATCATATTACATAAATTCAATATGATCTGTGAAAGTAAGAAAAAGCAAAGCTGTGGTTAAGAAAACCTGGCAGTTGTATCTTCAGAGTTAGGTCGCAATTATATATATTTTTTTTTTTTTTGAATTTTTTTTTTTTAATTTAATTTTATTTTATTTTTTTAATTTACATTCCAAATCACTTCCCCTTTCCCGTTTCCTCCCTCCCCGAAGGTCCCATAAGCCCCCTTCCCTCCCTCTTTTCTCCGTTCAACCCCCTCTCATTACTCTGTCCTGGCGTTCCCCTACATCCAGTCTTTCCAGGACCAGGGGTCTCTCCTTCCATCTTTTTAGAAATCTATTGATATGCTGATTGTGTCTAGGGTATTCTGAGATTCTGGGTCAATATCCCCTTATCAGTGACTTCATACCATGTGTGATCTTTTGTGATTGGGTTACCTCACTAAGGATGATATTTTCAAGTTCTGACCATTTGCCTAGGAATTTCGTGAATTCATTGTTTTTAATTGCAGAGTAGTATTCCATTGTGTAGATATACCACATCTTCTGAATCCATTCCTCCGTTGAGGGACATCTGGGTTCTTTCCAGCTTCTGGCTATTATAAATAAGGCTGCTATGAATATAGTGGAGCATGTGTCCTTATTGCATGCAGGTAAAGTCTCTGGGTATATGCCCAGGAGTGGTATAGCCGGATCCTCCGGAAGTGTCATGCAATTATATATTTATGTGTCAGGAATTCTTTCTTTTAAACATCAATATAAAATGTTTCTTTTGGGGACAAAATAATACACTAAATTAGAAACTTTTACCTTGTTGGTTTACTTTAAACATCTTTTCATGTTTCTTTTAAACTTCATATAAAATCAAATGTTCATAGAGGGGAAACTGGGACTTTTCTTTCTTATTTTTTATTTTCTAAGTTTTTTAATTTACATTCCAAATGATTTCCCCTTTCCCTTTTCCTCCCTCCCCGAAAGTCCCATAAGCCCCCTTCCCTCCCTCTGTTCCCCATTCAATCCCCTCTCACTTCTCTGTCCTGGTATTCCCCTACATCCAGTCTTTTCCAGGTCTCTCCTAAAATGGTCCTTTACAGGTTTATAGGGTTCATGTTCCTGTAATCTCCAATGCTTGACACTAGGTGGCAATCTTGTTGTAATTGCCACGAATATATATTGGTTAAAATAAATAGTCAAAATAAAAATCATTAAGCATTAAAATTTGCTATAAACAAAAAAACATTGCTATAAACAAAATAGAGACTTTATTTCATACTCTTTTCTGAACTATTTAAAATAATAAAATTATGTAGTAACATTAACTATTATTATGCTAAGATTATATTATATGCTTGATCTGTCAGATTTTTTTCTTTTAATATTTTAAAAATGATTTTTGGATTGTAATGAACTGCATTATTATCTAAATTTCCTTCTCTCCTTTCCCCTATGAATCCTTCCCTTTTGTCTTTCTCAAATTCACAGCAGCTTTTAACTGTTGTTTTATATGTATTATACAGAGAGATCCTGCTGCTTAGTCTGCCTAATGTTATTTTTATACTTATTTTTAGAGCTGCCCATTTGGTGTTGGATATCCAATTGGTATATTGTAGTCTAGAGGGTTATGAATGTGTGGTTTGGTTTTATTATTATTTGTAAGTGGTAATAAAGTTGTGCACATATCATACTAATACATATCCAGTTTTCTGAAAGTGAAGGAGCCACAGGAGTTGTGTTTGCCTTCTAATAAAAAAATATTAATCATCTACCTCGATATAAAGTAGTAACAATGACTGTAGAATAGGACCTATAAAGATCTTGTATATCCTATGTCTGTCTTGTATCATAACGGAGTGCTTAATGTTAAGAGTTAGCATAGCCAAAGCTAAGTATTATCTAGGAGAGCCTCCAATGATGTGTAGAGATTTTAAACTGTGCTAACAGATGTGGAATCACCCCTAGCCCTGACTATGAGCTGTACCCTTTCCTCCACATGACCTTGGATTGAATTACAAAGAGAGAAGAAACTAAGTTAAGGTATGCTTGTTTTGTTCGTTTCTTCTAATTTCAGATATAATAATGTAACAGGCGCACTCATGCTCCGAATATTTTTCTTGCCTACCATGCTGAAACCTGGAACTGGGAGCTAAAACAGCCTGTTAAGTTGCTTCTGTTGAGCCATTTAATTAAAAACAGCAGAAAATGAACTGAGGAATATAAACAGTGGTTTTATAGTTTATTCATAACTTAGATATTAAAGTTAACCAAACTTATTAAATATTTTATGGGAATTCTAAAATTTACAACCCAGAACATATTTTAAAACATGGAAAAGAATCACTTAACTTTGTCTTCACCCTGCTGAGACACTTGGTCTCATATATGTATAAAATCCTTGGTAGACCTTCATGGGTATGCTCCATGTGATAATAACATTGTTAGGCATTTTCAAAGCTTGCACGTTAGTGGAATGTTTGTGTTTGATATGGAGTCACCAGGGACGAACAGCACAAATAAGGTAGCATGAGTTCAGGTTGAATCAAGAAGCTCACACTTGACAACTGTAAAGAATGAGGCCATACAACAAAAAAGGTGTACAGGGCTGCTTTAGCAACCGTAAATATAAAATAAGACACTTTAAATACCCAAGTAAATGGCAGCATATATCACATCTATAGTTTGCAAGTGTCAAAGTTATTAGAATAACTTTTCCCACATTGTTAGTGATATAAATGCAATGCCAGTTCTACTTAGTGAGAATTTTTTAAATGACTGGTTCCTTCACAAATGGGAGGAAATGATCCAAAAAGAAAGCTATGACTGCCTTAAAGACTACAAATTTGAAGATATATCCACATACTTCCAACATTTTATACCAGTCAAGATGGAATGGCATCACATACATACACAACTGAGGACATTTGTGTAAGAGAACCCACAAATATGTGTACAAATAATCTCATGTATCTTTTAACTAATGAGTTAAAGAATTTCAGTATTAAAATTATTACTATATCATAGATTTTATGACATAATGGAATATCCAGAAGAGGAAAACATGATTTTTTAAATTTATACCCCATAATCTTCAAAAGAATTTTGAATAGATCATAGAACAGAATAGTGATTAAAACCAAAAAAGTCAAGTATAATATTTTCAGTTTTTATAATAGCCTCATGAAGTATTTATCTTTCTGAGAACAAAGAAAACATAACAAATACATATATAAAAAAGGAAATGTGATATCTTCATTAAATTAGAAAGTTAAGTTCATCCAAAGGTGGAATAAAAATAAAGAAAAGGCAAAGCACATACAGAAGAAATCTTAATATATCTGCCCAAATCATTTATCCAGAATGTCCAGACAGTCCTGTAACTAAGTGGTGTGAAAGGCAACTGGCTCAAAGCCTGGAAAATAATTGAGTTGTCAAGAAGCACAATAAAAAGAACTCAGTATCATGATTGTAAGAGAA
This sequence comes from Tokudaia tokunoshimensis, assembly GCA_036184795.1. Taxonomy (NCBI): domain Eukaryota; kingdom Metazoa; phylum Chordata; class Mammalia; order Rodentia; family Muridae; genus Tokudaia; species Tokudaia tokunoshimensis. The sequence continues at coordinate 25,805,625 of BTHU01000018.1, forward strand.
ATGTCAATAATAATGCATTGTAAAACTACACCGTTGCAGAACACACAGTCTTAAACCCTGACAAAATCAAATGATACAAGTTCTATGGACTCAACAGAACACAGGCAGAATCTTGAATGAATTGTTTCATCTAATATAAGCAGCAATCACTTTTAAGCAAGGCTTCAACCTTGCTCCAGAGACAGGCATTCTACAAGTAGGTATCTAAAAGCAATGGCTGTATGTTCACTCAAAGAAATAGGCTGGTTAGTTCAGAGACATAGGACAGACCCAAACATCACCAGCAAAAACAAAGAAAAATTCACAGAAATAAAGTCGAATGACACTATGATATACATGTAGAGGGAAACCTAGCATAATCGTCTTCATAGAGGCTTTGTCCAACAACTGGTGAAAACAAATTCAGGAACTCAAACCCAAAAATTAGGTAGAGTTTAGTGAACCCTGCAGAAGAGGTAAAGGAAACCAGAGGGATCAAGGACTCCATAAGAAAACCCATAGAATCAACTAACCAGGGCTCATAGGGGCTCACAGCAACTGAACTGAATGTCAGGGAGCCTGCATTGGTTTGACCCATGTCCTCTGCTTAAATGCTGAATTTATATAGCTTTGTCTTCTTGTGGGACTACTTAACAGTGGGAATGAGGGCAGCCCCTGACTCTTTTGCCTGCATTTGGGACCCATTTCCTCTTACTCAATTGCTTAATCCAGATTTAATATGAGAGGATGTGCCTAGTGTTATTTCAATTTGATAATATTTGGTTGAAACTCCCAGGAAGCCTACCATTTCTGAAGGGAAAATAAAGAGAAATGGATGGGGGAGGGAGAGTTGGAAGGGGAAGATAGTAGGTAAACTGTAGTCAGGATATAGTATGTGAGAGAATACCATAATTTAAAATAACAAAACAAAAACAAACAAAAGCTACCAAACTTCTACTTTTTTATCAGATATGTGAGTTTTTGTGTATATATATGTATATATATATATATATATATATATATATATATATATATATATATATATATGTATGTATGTTTGTATATCGTCATAGATCCTTCCCCTTGGGCTCAGGGGTCATTGCAAAAGAGGGTTTCAAGAATTGTAGAAGTCAGAGGAAAAGAAATTCTGCTGTGAGACTAGGCCTCCAGGGAATGTTAGAAGCTATATCTTTAAGTCTCACAAACATCCCTAAAAAGATTAGAATGTGGAAGATAACAACAGAAAGGGTAAAAAGAAAGACAGAAAGCTAAGGAGGCTTTTAGATTTTGGGAATGAGCAAACGCTATCTACCCTAGAAAAGAGCACACCATTCAGCTATCTAATGCTGAATGATCCCTAAAAATACACATATACGTAACTATATATATATATGTGTGTGTGTGTGTGTGTGTGTGTATGCATATATAGTTTTATGTATATGCACACATAGTGTTTAACACATTATATTATATTGTATGTAGGTAATATATGTAGGAAGGAGAGAAAAGGTAGAAAATAATGCACTTACATTACAATCAGTTTCTTTTAATAAAAAATATAGACAGAACTGGAAGCTCAGTACTGGTTAACTTGAACCAAGAAGAAGCAGTAAAATAAGGGGATTTTCTTGAATCTGACATACAAATGTTGAGTTCAAATGTTCTGTGGCCTAGTGAAACAGCAGGCTTAAGTACCTAACTTACTCCAAAAGAAAAAGTACTGCTCAGCCCACAGCCAAGAAGACAGGCCAGTGAAAAGTTGAGATATCAGTTGGAATTTCTAGAAGCCAATCTACAAGTAAGTTCTATAATGGACCAATTCAGAATTAAAATGAAGTGAATTATGAAACAATGTGATTGAATCTATAAGTCATGTACCTGATCCAAGAGAATAACAGAACACAATGCATAAATTATTCTTCCATTATGGTGTCCTTGGAGTCTTCATAGAAATAGCAGGATAGTCACAAGGTTTCTGATTCTTCTTCTCAGTCAACATGACTTTGTTTGGAAGATTCAGGTACAGCTTATGGTATGTTTGTGAGGCCATTTCCAAAAAACTTACTGAGGAATGAAGGTCCCTCTGAATATAGATGAAACTGTCTTATTAGATGACTAGAATGCAATGGAGAGGAAAAAAAAGCCATAAACTCTTCATTCTCTTATATTTTGTTTTTTTACTCAGTCATGATGTAAACTGAGCTGTCCTGATACAATTTCATACCATGACTGTTTGAAATCTCTGAAACCCTAAGTCTAAATAATCTTTCCCTCCTTTAAGTTTTCTATACCAAATTTGGTCACAGTAACTCATATAATAGGTGTTAACTACACACTATACCCATAAGGACAGAGTTTCAAAAATCATTCCTCAAGATGTATATTGCTTTTGCCTTTGGATGTTTTCCCTGTGGCTTTTTAAAATACTCATACACTTTAATGTTATTATCTTTGATGTAATATTACAATGCATGAATATTATGAATAAGATAGTAGTATTTTCTCTTTCTAAATACTGAATAAAATAAAATGTATAATTACAGTGTCAATAAAGAGAGATGAAATATAAGATACAATGGTTAAAAAATGAAAGCAAGTCTTTCAAAATTCAAAATTTCAGAGTATCCATTCAACGCCAAGCATTCATAAATCTAGGAAATATTTATTTTAGCCAGAAGCTGGAAACAACCCAGATGTCCCTCAATAGAAGAATGGATACAGAAAATATGGTACATTACACAATGAAGTACTGATCAGCTATTAAAAACAATGTGTATGTGTCTTGTTTATTAATTTGTCTATTTATTTAATATAATTGAGTACTCTGTAGCTCTCTTCAGACACACCAGAAGAGGGCGTTAGACCCCATTACGGATGGTTGTGAGCCACCACGTGGTTGCTGTGAATTGAACTCATAACCTCTGGAAGAGCAGAGCACTTTCACTTAGCAACTGAGGAGGAGGGCGACCCTATAGGAGGACCAGTAGTCTCAACTAAGCTGGACCCCCAAGATCTCTCAGACACTGAACCACCAACCAGGCAGCACCCAACACATAAACAGCAGAGGATTGCCAGGTCTGGTTTCAGTCAGAGAAGATGCACCTAATCCTCAAAAGACTGGAGACCCCAGGAAGTGGGGAAGTCTGGTGGGATGGGGGTGCATGATGTGGGTGGATGAGGGGTAGGGTGGTGGGGACATCCTCCTGTAAACAGGGGTGGAGGATATATGGAATGTGGAACAGTCAGAAGGTGGATCAAGAGGGGGATAAAATGTGGAGTATAAATAAAATAGATTAAATAAAATTTAAAACAAATAAACAAGCAAAAAGCAATGACTTCATAAAATTTTCAGGCAAATGGATGGAACTTGAAAGTATCATCCCAAATGAGGTAACCCAGTCACGAAAGAACACACATGGTATGTACTCACTTGTAAGTGAATATTAGCCCAAAAACAGAGAGAGAGAGAGAGAGAGAGAGAGAGAGAGAGAGAGAGAGAGAGAGAGAGAGAGAGAGAGAGAGAGAGAGAAGGAAAAGCTCAGAATACAACAATACAACTCACAAACCATATGAAACCCAGAAGGAAAACCACACCAAAGTAAGGATGCTGCAGTTCTACACAGAAGGGGGAAGAAAATAATCTCTGGTGGTAGAGGGAGAGATTGATCTACAAGGGAGAGATGAGAGGGAGGAAAAGGGGGAAACGGGGGCGGTTCAAATACATGAGGAGATGGGGAAGAAGTACAGAGGGTCAGGAATTTGAAAGAAAGAGAGTAGCAGTGGAGGAGGGGGAACTGGGGTAGCCACTAGAATGTCCCAGGTGCAAGGGACCCAAGAGGTTCCCAGGATCAAACAGGGAGGACATTAGGCAAAATACCCAACAAAGAGGAGATAGAACCTGTAGAGACCATATCCAGTGGACAGGCACAGCACCCGGTTGAGGAATGGGGCCACCCACCTCAAAAAAAAAAAAAAAAAAAGAAATAAGCCAGAATTTTTCCTATCAAAAAAGAAGTACAGGGACAAAAAATGGAGCTGAGTCTGAAGAAAAGGCCATCCAGAGACTGCACCACCTAGGGATCCATCCCATCTGCAGACACCAAACTCAGACACTATTGCTGATGCCAAAAAGAGCTTGCTGACTGGAGCCTGGTATAGTTATCCTGTGAGAGCCTCTGAAAAAGCCTGACCAATACAGATGTGGATGCTTGCAGCCAACCACAGTCTGAGCATGAGGACCCCAATGGAAGAGTTAGGGCAAGGACTGAAGGAGCTGAAGGGGTTTGCAATCCTATAGGAAGAACAAAAATATCAACCAACCAGGACCTCCCCAAAGCTCCCAGGGACTAAACCACCAACCAGAGAGTAGACCAGGGGAAAGCCATGGCTCCAGCTGGATATGTATGTAGCAGAAGATTGCCTTATCACTGGGAGGGGAGACCCTTGGCCCTGCAGAGGCTCAGTGACCCAGCATATTGGAATGCTCGGGCGCTGAAGCAGGAGTGGAAACACCCTCATTGAGACCGGGGAGGGGGGGTGTGATGAGATAAGAGGTTTGTGAGAGTAAATTCGAAAGGGGATAACATTTGAAATGTAAATAAGTAAAATAACCAATAAAAAAATAAATAAAGCCTAAGAATTTAGAAATACTAAAACAAGAGACAGTGTGGCCAATTCATTTTCTCAAAGATTATCCCCTCATGAAGTACAACAGTGGTAGTACTGTAGGAATGAGGCATTTAAGTAGCAGCAGACTTTTAACATAACCAAACAACTCTGTAGACGTGCATGCTGAAATCATGTTTGATGGGAGAAAGCATATTGAATAAAAAAGGCTATGATAAACCAAATAGCACAATGCAGCACAGGGCAAATCATCCCATGTTGAAAGCAATGGTAATTGAATGGGTGCAATATAGTCAATGGTTTCTGTGTTTACTTTGCAGGCCAGACTCTTGCATGTTCTCACCACAGAGGAATTAAATCTTCTAATAATATCTAGAGGCTACTAAGTACAGATGCTAGGACAAAGAGGATTATAAAAGTCAAATGAAAGACAGGAAAAGAAAGAAGTATAAGAGAAGAAAGTACATTCTGTAAGAAATCAAATATTTACCTGTGAGCATCTTTAATTTCAGATTACATCTACTCCAGTTAAAAGAGAAAATTGTAATAAGTTCAGCGACACACACAAATCTCTCTCTCTCCTCTCTGCCTCTCTGTCTCTCTGTCTCTCTCTCTCTCTCTCTCTCTCTCTCTCTCTCTCACTCTCTCTCTCTTTCTCTTTCTTTCTCTGTCTCTCACAGACACACACATACACACGTACATACACACAAACAGACATACAAATATACACTCCACAATATACCATGTGTTCTTTGTCAATATACAATTTATAAATAAATAGATATACACTATTTCCAGAGTAATTTATTTTATGAGAAAACTTACTGGAAACCCCCCTTGAATGATGTATTCACCTTTGATCTTTAAAGTGAACTAAGAGGTTCTACACCTAGATTGTCAGAGAAAATGCTTGTCTGATAAGAATTAGTCTGCCTTGCTTTTCCATCCATTCAAGGTATAAAATGGCTTCCCTCTATGAGAACAAAAACTGGTTTTCATTGACTTTTTCCATATGGCTATAAATCTCATATCTTAACACAGTTTATTGGAAAAAGTAACAGATCAAAAAAGATATGCAATATTTATTCCTTAAAGGTATATTTAAAATTTGACATTTTAATCTAAGAATAATAGAGAATATTTGTGTCAAGTGATTTAAGGTAAATTGTGTTTCAATTGTCATACAATTCATAATATATTATATGATGCTGTTAAAATTCACAAGCTTATATAACAGTCTAGTGGTGTCTGTTACAAGCTCATGATTTGGGGGTACATAGATTTGTTACCAAATATTTATATTCATCTTAATAATTATTTCAGAGGATGTAGGCTACCCAGAACTCTTGACAGTCCTTCTCATTCTCCTGCACTCAGCTTGAAGACTCACACTTAAGTCCTTCTCAGGAATATATTTCCAAATACTCTCCAATATTCTGTAATTTCCTTTTCCTGTAGTTACTTCAAATAAAGTAAGCCTCATGGTAGTGCCAATTAAAGATTCTGTTGTTGGGAGCCAAGGACCAGTCAAAAAGTAAGTATTAACACAGATACTAGCACACTAAGTGTGTTGCTTCCTTTGTTAAGGCTAACAGTAGACAATTGAGAATAAGCAAATATTTCAAGAATTCAGTTGCATCTACATTTATTGTTTTCTATTATTGCTCAAATAGTTACATTAAATGATACAGTCTGCACTTTAATTTCTCCATAATTTTAGGAAAAGATATTTGCATGGATCCTTTTCAAGACTTATTATAAGAAGTGAAATATAATTTAGTGAAATGAAAGACTGCTTATATAAATTGCTTTAAATATACTCATGAGTTTCCCCCTATGGTCCAAATATTTTAATACACCTGTAGCAATGAGAAGAGACAATATCTTACAGTGATTAGATTGTATGTAAAAGATAATACAGAAGTAAACAAAAATGAACAAAAATTAGATTACATGATACAATGCTTCAGATATTTGCATATTCTATTATATTTTCTTTTCTCAGAAATTAAAATTGGTTTCATAAGCAAAGCTTTGTTTAATCCCTACTGGCCAGACAGGAAATTTAATTTTATGTCATATTTCATATGCTTATGATTTGGTCATATATTCTTGTTTATGATTGTAGTTTCCCTGGGGTAGGTACATTGTTGATATTCAACAAATACAACACTTATTTCATCTTAATACTCAAGAATTTAAAAATAAATTTAGATTACAAAATTCTAGATACAGTCAATTTTAAATGAGTTATCTCAAATATTATATACATAAATGAGGAATTCTTGCTGTGACTGTATATTTTTATTCTGAATATTTTCAAATCGAAACAAAATGTTATTTGTACAAAATCTGTGAGAGCACTTGAAGGAACGTTTTATAAGTAGGAAATGTTAAGTATAAGAAGACATCTTATAGTTAACATCATTGTAAATGCTAGACTATAATGGTCAAAATTGTGAATACGTAGGTGGTGAAAAATGTTTGACCAGAAACTTGAGAGTTAAGCAAAGATCTTATTATGAAAAGCTGTAATGGAAAGTATGAAAGGATTTCAACTTGCTCCTAAGTTATGTGAACAAATCCTTAACAATCTTAAAAGCATAAACTGCATAGAACTATGGAGTCTAGTTTTGGAGTTTACTTGTACTGAGAAACTTTACTTTCAAATTTGCACTGAAACTTTGCATCAAAGGAGAATTAAATGAGGAAAAGAAGACCAGCTCTTAATCATCCTGCCTAAGCAACAACAGTTACCTCATTCTTCTTCCCTCATATCCAGTAATGCTTCATCTAATTTTCCAAAAAATCTTGATAAGGTACATTAAAAGCATTCCTGTAAAACAAATGGAACTAAATTTAATATGATTTCATTATTTTAAAGATAAATTACATGTATTTACCCAAAGAGAATGAAAAAAAATGTAAACAGGTGTTCCTAACATTTTCTTCTTTGAATATCTGAAACAGTTTTGTTTTGTCCTTTTTAGGCCTAAGTAACACTTACATCAGCTACATTTGTTCTAAATGAATTTTGTTGAGAAAGGAAAAGAAAATTAGCTCTATCTTGTCATTAAGTGTGAAATAAGAAAAAACGAAAGCCAGATATTTTTTAATTGAGCTGTTGAGCTAAACAAGTTTCTGGAGGGAGTGGCCATGATCTTGTAACCTTAGGAAAAGTAGTTTAGCTTGAGTTAATGGTGAGAATAAGTCGACCAGTGAAGAATCTGCCTTGAGACAGCAAAGCAGAGTTGGATTGGAAAAACAAAACAAAACAAAACAAAACAAAAAAAAAAAAAAAACAACAAAAAAACAAAAACCAGAAAACAAAACACAACAACAAAACCTTGACATATTCACATTTTTCAGACATTAGAAATGGATATTTTGTGGAGAAGGAATTTAAATTAAGAGGAAATAGGAAGCCGGGCAGTGGTGGCGCACACCTTTAATCCCAGCACTTGGGAGGCAGGGACAGGTGGATTTCTGAGTTTGAGGCCAGCCTGGTCTACAGAGTGAGTTCCAGGACAGCCAGGGCTACACAGAGAAACCCTGTCTCGAAAAACCAGAAAAAAAAAAAAAAGAAAAATAAAGAGGAAATAGGAAAAAACCTAGAAATATATACAAATAATTGGTCAATGCAATAGAATTTATGAACATCTTACATACCCACCTAATTGCTGACAAAAAAAACCATAACATTATACATTGGAGAAAAAAGGCAAATTTTTCAACAAATGGTTCTGTGAAAACTGGATAACTACCTATAAAAGAGTAAAACTTGATCATTAACTCTCACCCTGCACAAAACTCAATCCCATATTCATTAGGAATCACAACATAAGTCTTAATATCCTAAATCTGACAGAGGAAATGTAGAGAATATGGTTGAACACAAGGATAGGGAAGGACTTCTGGTGAGGACCCAGGTAACACAGATATTAAGATAAAATTTGGAAAAAAATTTTGTACAGAAAATAAATATCATTGCTTCAGTAAAGAAGAAATCTACATGGTGTGAAAAAGACCCTCACCAGCTATACATCCAAGTAGAAGTATTAAACCTGAAAAAAAAACCTATAATTTTTTTCAAAAATTTTTAAATATTTTTGAAAATTTTAGAAAAGAAATGACTATCCCATTTTTAAGACATGCAAAACCTTCTTTAGCTCATTATAAAGCATTTGTATGAGTGTATCTGTATTTGTATATATGTATGTAATTGTGTCTTCTGTGTTTGTATGCATGAATATATATATATACATATAAAAACTAAATAAATTGTATTACTTGAGTGTGAAGGCACAGAGCTTGCTGGTTCAGAGGTTGGAATCAGAATCTGTGATTCATGAGACCTGTCATCTGGAGTTTGGTTTCTGAGAGTTTACCAGCAACCACTGACTAAGTCTGCTTCACTTGAATTCTCACTGTGGACTCATATCTCCACTTTCCTAGTGCTCAGTTCTGATACAATTTTCTGAGATGTGATTTCTGGACTTGAAAACTTCTCATTAAGTTCCACAGCAGATAACAGTATAGCAAGGTAAGTACTCTTAGGCAACTCTGTTGTCAAAGTTCTAAGCACCCATGGAGAAATGAGAGACATCTTTGACAACTACATTATGCCTCAAATATCTTTCTCAAATATACCTTTGCTCCAAAGGAATGAAAATAATGAGGGGGTAATTTTTTTATTATCACTGATTTAATTGCTTCTAAAAAAAAGAAAACTGAGATTAAAAATCTAGCTTTGCCTCACATTGGAGTTAAGTCTTATTGTTTACGGAAGAAAAGCTGTTTTACAAGAAAACATCAAACTGGAGAAAGCAAGACACAATATGCAGTTTTGGAAACTTTCTAAGCAAGCACACACACACACACACACACACACACACACACAAGGTCGTTTTACAGTAGAGATATGAATTCCAGATGTATCTACTGTCATCAATGTGAAAGGTATTGTTTCATTGTATAAATGTAGCTCTAACCTAACTCACAATTCCCCATTTATAAACTACAGCTTCTTGAGCACTGTTAAGTCGAGGCAGAAACTAAAGTCAGGCTCAGCCTGCTTTCATATACAACCCAGCAACACCTCCTTTAGGGTGACATTCCCAAGTCAGCTGGGTCCTCCCACGTCAATTTTCAATCTTGAAACTGTCCTATAGACTTGCCTACAGGCCAATCTGATGGAGGTGTGTTCTCAATTGAATTTCCTTTTCCCTGTCTGACCATAGTTTGTGTCAAGGTAACAAAGAAACAAACAAAAAATTTCGGAACTCTGTAGCTTGGTTTTGTTGTTGTTGTCGTTGTTGTTGTTTGTTTGTTTTTTAATTAGATATATTCTTTATTTAGATTTCAAATGATATCCCCTTTCCTGGATCCTCCCTCCCCAAACGTCCCATAAGCCCTCTTCCCTCCCTCTGTTCCACAATCAACCCCCTCCCGCTTCCCTGTCCTGGTATTCCCCTACAAGGCTGCATCCAGTCTTTCCAGGGCCAGGGGTCTCTCCTTTCTTCTTGGGAATCATTTGATATGTGAATTGTGTCTTGGGTATTCTGAGCTTCTGGGCTAATATCCACTTATCAGTGAGTATATACCATGTGTGTTCTTTTGTGATTGGGTTACCTCACTTAGGATGATATTTTCCAGTTCCACCCATTTGCCTAGGAATTTCATGAATTCATTGTTTTTAATAGCTGAGTATAATTCGATCGTGTAAATATACCACATTTTCTGTATCTATTCCTTCTTTGAGGGACATCTGGGTTCTTTCTAGGTTCTGGCTATTATAAATAGGGCTGCTATGAACATAGTGGAGAAAGTGTCCTTATAACATGCTGGGGAATCCTCTGAGTACATGCTCAGGAGTGGTATTACAGAATCCTCCAATAGTATCATGCCATTTTCTGAGGAACCACCAGATGGATTTCCAGAGTGGATGTACCAGCTTGCAATTCCATCAGCCATGGAGGAGTGTTCCTCTTTCTCCACATCCTTGCCAGCACCTGCTTTCTCCTGAGTTATTGATCTTAGCCATTCTGACTGGTGTGAGATGAAATCTCAGGTTTCTTTTGATTTGCATTTCCCTGATGACTAAACATGTTAAACATTTCTTTAGGTGCTTCTCAGTCATTCTATATTCCTCAGGTGAAAATTTTTTTAATAGAGTTATTTGACTCTCTGGAGTCTAACTTCTTGCATTCTTTGTATATATTGGATATAAGCCCTCTGTTAGATATAGGGTTGGTAAAGATCTTTTCCCAATTTGTTGGTTGCCATTTTGTCATATTGACAGTGTCTTTTGTCTTACAGAAACTTTGCAATCTTATGAGGTCCCATTTGTGAATTCTTGATCTTAGAGTATAAACTAGTAGGAAATTTCCCCCTGTGCCCCTGTGCTCAAGGCTCTTCCCCAGTTTCTTTTCTATTAGTTTCAGTGTGTCTGGTTTTATGTGGAAGTCCTTGATCCACTTGAACTTGAGCTTAGTACAAGGAAATAAAAATGGATTAATTTGCATTCTTCTGCATGCTAGTCGCCAGTTGAACCAGCACCATTTGTTGAAAAGGCTATCTTTTTTCGACTGGATGGTTTTAGCTTCTCTGTCAAAGATCAAGTGACCATAGTTGTATGGGTTCATTTTTCGATCTTCAATCTGTCTCTGTACCAATACCATGCAGTTTTTTAACACCATTGCTCTGTAGTACTGCGTCAAGTCTGGGATACTGAGTCCCCCAGAAGTTCTTTTAGTTTTGAGAATAGTTTTAGCTATCCTGGGTTTTTTTTTGTTATTCCAGATGAATTTGAGAATTGATTTTTCTAACTTTATGAAGAAGTGGGTTGGGATTTTGATGGGGATGGCATTGAATCTGTATATTGCTTTTGGAAAATTGGCCATTTTTACTATATTATTCCTACCAATCCACAAATATGGAAGATTGCTCCATCTTCTGAGGTTTTCTTCAGTTTCTTAATTCAGAGACATGAAGTTCTTGTAATACAGATCGTTCACTTGTTTGGATAGAGTCATACCAAGATACTCTATACTGTTTTTGGCTAATGTGAAGGGTGTCATTTTCCTAGTTTCTTTCTCAGCCTCTTTATCCTTTGAGTATAGGAAAGCTACCAATTTGTTTGAGTTAATTTTATACCCAGCTACTTTGCTGAAGTTGTTTATTAGCTGTAGGAGTTCTCTGGTAGAAAACCATCCCTGCATCCCTGGGATAAAGCCTACCTGATCATGGTGAATGATCATTTTGATGTGTTCTTGGATTTGGTTGACAAGAATTTTATTGAGTATTTTTGCATCTGTATTCATAAAGGAAATTGTTCTGAAATTCTCTTTAATTGTTAGATCTTTCTGTGGTTTTGGTATCAGCGAAATTGTGGCTTCATAGAACAAATTGGGTAGTGTTCCTTCTGTTTCTATTTTGGGGAATAGTTTGAAGAATCTTGGTGTTAAGACTTCTTTGAAGGTATGATAGAATTCTGCACTAAAACCATCTGTCCTGTGCTTTTTTTGTTTGGGAGAATGTCAATGACTGCTTCTATTTATTTAGGGGTTATAGAACCATTTTTCTGGTCTATCTGATCCTGATTTAACTTTGGTATTTGCTAACTGTCTAGGAAACTGCCCATTTCCTCCAGATTTTCCAGTTGTGTTGAGTATAGGCTTTTGTAGTAGGATCTGATATTTTTTGAATTTCCTCAGTTTCTGTTGTTATATCTCCCTTTTCGTTTTTGATTTTGTTAATTTGGATACTGTCTCTGTGCCCTCTGGTTAGTCTGGCTAAAGGTTTATCTATCTTGTTGATTTTCTCAAAGAACTAGCTCCTGGTTTTGTTGATTGTATAGTTCTTTTTGTTTCTACTTGGTTGATTTCAGCCCTGAGTCTGATGATTTCCTGCTATCTATTCCTCTTGGGTGTATTAGCTTCTTTCTGTTCTATAGCTTTCAGGTGTTGTGTCAAGCTGCTAGTGTATGCTTTCTCCAACTTCTTTTTGGAGGAACTCAGAGCTAGAAGTTTTCTTCTTAGCACTACTTTCATTGTGTCCTACAAATTTGGGTATGTTGTGCCTTCATTTTCATTAAATTCTAAAAGATCTTCGAATTCTTTCCTTATTTCTTCCTTGACCAAGGTATCATTGAGTAAAGCATTGTCCAGCTTCTATGTGTATGTGGGCTTTCTTTTGTTTTTGTTGCTGTTGAAGACCACCCTTACTCCATAGTGATCTGATAGGAGGCATTGGATTAGTTCGATCTTCTTATATTTGTTGTCAGTTTTGTAACGAGTTATATGGTCAGTTTTGGAGAATGTAACATGAGGTGCTGAGAAGAAGGTATATTCTTTTGATTTAGGATGAAATGTTCTATAGATATCTATTCAATCCATATGGTCTAAAACTTCTGTTAGTTTCACTGTGTCTCTGTTTAGTTTGTGTTTCCCTGATCTGTCCATTGTCGAGAGTGGGATATTGAAGTCACCCACAATTATTGTGTGAGGTGCAATGTGTGCTTCAATCCTTAGTAATGTTTCTTTTATGAATGAGGGTGCCCATTTTGTATTTGGAGCATAGATGTTCAGAATTGAGATTTCTTGTTGGTAGATTTTTACTTTGATGAGTATAAAGTGTCCTTCCATGTCTTTTTTGATGTCTTTTGGTTAAAAGTCTATTCTATTGGATATTAAAATGGCTACTCCAGCTTGTTTCCTGGGATCATTTGCTTGGAAAATGGTTTTCAGTCTTTTACTCTGAGGTAGTGTTTGTCTTTGACACTGAGATGTGTTTCTTGTATGCAGTAGCATGTTGGTTCTTGTTTACATGTCCAGTCTGTTAGTTTATGTACTTTTAATGGGGAATTGAGTCCATTGATGTTAAGAGATATTTAGGAATAGTGATTGTTGCTTCCTCCTATTTTGATGTAATTTTTATATTTGTGTGGTTATCTTCTTTTGGGTTTGTTGAAAGAAGATTAATTTCTTGCTTTTTCTAGTGTGTAGTTTCTCTCTTTTTGTTGGGTTTTCCCATTCGTTATCTTTTGAAGGGCTGGATTTGTGGAAAGATACTGTGTAAATTTGTTTTTGTCTTGAAATACCTTTGTTTCTCCATCTATGGTAATTGAGAGATTTGCTGGATATAGCAGTCTGGGTTGACATTTGTGTTCCCTTGGGGTCTGTATGACATCTGCCCAGTCTCTTCTGGCTTTCATAGTCTGTGGTGAGAAGTCTGGTGTAATTCTTATAGTTCCACCTTCATATGTTACTTGACCTTTTCCCTTTACTGCTTTAATATTCTTTCTTTGTTTAGTACATTTGGCATTTTAATTATGTGATGGGAGGAATTTCTTTTCTTGTCAAATCTATTTGGAGTTCTGTAGGCTTCTTGTATGTTCACTTTCTTTAGGTTAGGGAAGTTTACTTTTATAAATTTTGAAGACATTTACTGGCCCTTTAAGTTGTAAATCTTTACTCTCTCCTATACCTGTAATCCTTAGGTTTGGTTTTCTCATTTTTTCCTGGATTTCTTGGATGTTTTGGGTCAGGAGCTTCTTGTGTTTTGCATTTTCTTTGACTGTTGTATCAGTACTTTCTATGATATCTTTTGCATCTGAGATTCTCTCTTCTATCTCTTGTATTCTGTTGTTGATGCTTGCATCCATGATCCCTGACTTCTTTCCTAGGTTTTCTATGTCCAGTGTTGTTTCTCTTTGTGATTCCTTTATTGTTTCTACCTCCATTTTTAGATCCTGGATGGTTTTGTTCAATTCCTTCACCTGTTTTGTTGTGTTTTCCTGTAGTTCTTTAAGGGCTTCTCCCCGTTTACTTGTGTTCTCCTGTGTTTCTTTAACGGAGTTATTTATGTCCTACTTGAAGTCCTCTATCAGCGTCATAATCTGTGATTTTATATCCAAATCTTGCTTTTCTGGTGTGTTGGGGAATCCAGGACTTGCTGTTGTGGGAGAACTGTGTTCAGATGATGACAGGTTTCCTTGCTTTCTGTTGGTAACGTTCTTGCATTTGCCTTTTGTCATCTGGTTATGTTTGGTATTAGTTGGTCTCATTGTGTCTGACTGGAGTTTATTTCTCCTGTGAGACTGAAACCCTGCCTTAACACCCCTGGCAGAACAGCTCTCCTCTGGCACAGAGGGCTGTTGCTCAGTCCAGCTCCTGAGTTCAGATCGAGCCCAGAAGGACCCTGTCCCAGCTGCATTGCCACTCCTGTGCTGTCTGCACTTCTTGCTGTATCTGCCTTGGACCTTCATGCTCTATTCTTAATTTTATTGAGTGATACATTTTAGGCACATTTTGCTTAAAGGATATTTATTAAAAAAACAAAGAATATTATTTAGAAATTAAATGATCAATACTTGGTTTATGCCAATGTTATGTTAGATGTGAGGTTTTTGTATTTTAGAGTCTTTGTATGAATTAAAATAATACTTTATGTTTTCTTTATTTTATAATTTTGACAAATATATCATTTCTCCAACTCAGATACTTATTTATAGAAATAAGAAAACAATAATCAATAATTAAAAAAGGTACAATCCTTTTTTCATTTAGACAACTAGTTGACCTGAGATTTGTGGAATTATTAAATTAGATAAAAGCATAATCAACCAACCAAATTAGATTATACTGTAAAATATAAAGTTTTATACTTAAGTTTTATATCAATAATGTAGAAAGAAAAGAAACATTTTCTATTTGATTCAGAAACCATTATGAAAGAGAGGTAGACACATTTTAAGAGCCAATATACAGGAAATTCTGCTGTAAACTAGTCTCTTCTAGAAATGGTTGCATAAACCACATAGGAACAATGGTAATATCAAGGGACATGTCACTATGGAAGAAAAATAATCATGGGATCTCACCTGGAGATGAAAAACTACAATCAAAGAATTATCTTATCCTGTAGATAAGAACAGTTGTTGGTTGTTGAATGAGACCAATAAGGAGTGGTTAGCCCTGAAACCATATGCACACAAACAGCAACAATATATAAATGTGAGTGCTTATGTGTGTGTGTACATGTGTGTGAGTGTATTCAAACTTGTGCATAAACATACAATAATATCTTAGCCATCCTGACTGGTGTGAGATGGAATCTCAGGGTTGTTTTGATTTGCATTTCCCTAATGACTAAGGATGATGAACATCTCTTTAGGTGCTTCTCAGCCATTAGATATTCTTCAGGTGAGAACTCTTTGTTTAGCTCTGTACCCCATTTTTTAATAGGGTTACTTGCCTCTCTGGAGTTTAACTTCTTGAGTTCTTTGTATATATTGGATATTAGCCCTCTGTCGGATGTAAGGTTGGTAAAGATCATTTCCCAGTTAGTTGGTTGCTGCTTTGTCTTTTTGACAGTGTCTTTTGCCTTGCAAAAAGTTGGCGAGGATGTGGAGAAAGAGGAACACTCCTCCACTGCTAGTGGAATTGCAAGCTGGTACAACCACTCTGGAAAGCAGTCTGGCGGTTCCTCAGAAAACTGGGCATGACACTCCCGGAGGATCCGGCTATACCACTCCTGGGCATATACCCAGAGGCTTTACCTGCATGCAATAAGGACACATGCTCCACTATGTTCATAGCAGCCTTATTTATAATAGCCAGAAGCTGGAAAGAACCCAGATGTCCCTCAACGGAGGAATGGATTCAGAAGATGTGGTATATCTACACAATGGAATACTCCTCTGCAATTAAAAACAATGAATTCACGAAATTCCTAGGCAAATGGTCAGATCTTGAAAATACCATCCTTAGTGAGGTAACCCAATCACAAAAGAATACACATGGTATGCAGTCACTGATAAGGGGATATTGACCCAGAATCTCGGAATACCCTAGACACAATCCGCATATCAATAGATTTCTAAGAAGATGGAAGGAGAGACCCCTGGTCCTGGAAAGACTGGATGTAGGGGAACACCAGGACAGAGTAACGAGAGGGGGTTGAATGGAGAAAAGAGGGAGGGAAGGGGGCTTATGGGACTTTCGGGGAGGGAGGAAACGGGAAAGGGGAAATGATTTGGAATGTAAATTAAAAAAATAAAATAAAATAAATAATAAAAAAAACATACAATAATAATCAAATGAAATGGGACTATGATCTTCACAAACATGTATGAGGTTAATGGAGAGTAGCTGGTAGGAGATAGGAACAAAACGTAGGAGGGAAAATAATGTAACTCTCAAATAGGAACATATTTGAAGAAAGAAAATAAAGGTGTTTAAAAGGGTTATCTGCTTAACAACATTGTGTAGCAGTATTTATATCTTTAATATTCTTTAAAAATATGTTTTATAGATTAAGCAGTTAAACAGCATAAAGAGTAATCCATCCTTCTGATAGTGTAATTAATTTTAAGTTTAAGTGTTATTAACTAAATTTCATTAATCAAATGAGGCTTATTAAATTTTCCTGCTATATGAAAGAAAAATATTTATTGCTTTAAAAGCTTAAACAAACTTTTCTTGTTCTACACAAAACAAAACGAAATAAAACAAAAAAAGCATAACGTTTTGCTCTGAATTAATATTTGTCATTCATGTAAGACTAGGTGAGGATAAATAATTTTAATATAATATAGCATATAATTAAAAATGTAACAAAAATCATCTTAACTCATATTTGTGAAAAATAATAGCATCAAAATATTTTGGCCTCTTTCTATCTCTTTCTTTCTGATCCATGTACTAAAATAATTGTGGCTATGAATATGTGCGTGTGTGTGTGACGTACTAAAATTTGTTACCATACTAGAGAAAAATGTTTCTTGTTCATTGGTCATTCAAGTTGCTGCAGTATAATGGATCTAGAACAGATTTTTTAGTCTTACTATCAATGTAAGTAAATATATCTGTAATTCCTCCCTCATCACTAAGTTTGTATTTGCAAAGAATGTATAAGTGTCAGAGGACTATACAGGAAAACAATTTCTCTAAAATGTTCTATTTCAGCCAAATGACATGATGATGATATAATGATGTTTATTAAGGAAATATCTCGACCTCTGCAGTTCACCAAGTAACCTAATGCATATGATAAATAAAAATTAATGAAAACGTCCATAATTTGACATAGATATATACCTACATATATTGAAACTTTTTATTATCCTTATAAGCTCCAAATTCTTAAGGTCCTAGTTCAGAAAAAAATTACTCTCACTATGAAGAAAATTATGTAACTAGACCAATACTGTATATAACTTCCATTACATGAACCCACCATTGGTCAAAATGCACAGAACAACTGACAATCCCCAATTGATATAACTATGATAAAACCTCCACATCAAGGATAATGACATAGAAAAGATTTTAAGAGCCTGAGATTCAGGGTGTGTTCTTTGAGACAGTGACTTTTACTTATGACAGAAAACTTAGAACCATGAAATATCAACAATATCGTTGACTGCACAAGACTTATAAATGGCAATGTTGATAGTAAATGTGAGTGAAATAAAGTTCACAAATCAAAAACCCTAAATGAAGAGCTACATACAATCTATAGTTTCTGAAAAAGGAGTAATAAGTCTTGTGAGGGACAAGACCCTTGATAAGTTTCTAATTCCACACAATCATCTCTAAACATATAGACATATGAGCAACACTAAATGAAAACAGCAGGTAATGGTTATATATTTACACACACACTTACATGTATACACATATGAATAAAAGAACATTAATTTTAGTACAGAAATGTTTCAAAAGAAGAGGGCAGACAAATTATTTAAGCATGTTCATAATGCTCTATATAAATAAATTTAAATGTAAAATAAGATAAATTTCAATCTTATGGTATCAGTCAAACTAGGCACATGTAGATTAAAAGTCTAAATGTGAAACCAAAAACATTGAAACTATCAGGGAAAAAAAGAACTTTCTATATAGGACACCATTTGTCCAATAATTAAGACCAACAACTGACAAGTAGTGTTCCATAAAACAAAAATGATTCAACACAGATAAAAAATAATCAATGAGGTAAAGAGGGCAGTCATAGAATGGGAGAGAATGTTTGCTAGCTATATATCTAACAGAGGAGTAACACCTAAAGTATAAAAGTGACAAAAAAAAAAAAAAAAACCAAACAACAACAGCAAAAAACCAAAGACTCAAATAACCCAAATAAATCTTTTCAGAAAATAGTATTCCATAGGGTATTGGAAAACTATCTAGTATGTTCTTACCTGGAGAAAAACAGTTTCTTCTTTATAGATCTAATCATTCCTTAGTTGACTTTCATAAGTTTCAGGAGTTTTAGTGTAGCTGTAACCATTTGCACTGGGCTTCACAACTGTAGCTTTTGATTGGTTGAAGTTCTTTCGAGTAGGACTCTATCAGTGCCTTCCACACCCAGCTAGGGGTTCTCTTCATTTAATATTTGCTCAAGATTTTGTTGAAAGTTGTTGTATTCATCCTTGCTATCCTGGCATTCTCCTATAGCTAGGGAAGATAAACATTATTTGAAGTATTTTTTAGTCATTTATGATTATTTGTTAGCTTCTTTTAAGAACTCCCTGTTAAGGTTGCAGATCACTTTATTTTTAAGGAAAATTTAACAGAAAATGAAAAAGATATTTTTTTGGCTTGGCTTTATAATTGCCAATTACATTATTGCTTTGTTAAAAATGCAAAGTGAAAACAATTTTATTCTTCTTTATCACTGAGTGATATTCCATTGGGTAAATACCACATTGTCTTTAGTCATTCATGTGCTAAGATACACTTAGGAAGGTTCCGTGACTCAGCTTTTGTGAAGGTGAGGCAATAAACATAGAAACTTAAGTTTTTATTGTGTTGTTACTGTTATCAATGAATGTTACACCTGTGTGCTTGCTTTGTTTGCCCACTTCTAAATACTGGCAAAGATCTCTTATTTTTTAACTGTTAATAGTTCCTACTTCTTACCTCCCTTGTGTTATGACTGTAAATTGTAAATATTTTGTACAAATGTCTTAACAATTGTATTTCTATTGTATTATTCAATGTTATTTCAACATCACAAACTTTCAGCATTGGTTTCTTATCTGTAGTTGTTTTCATTTTTATGTTTGCTATTTTCTTCCATTGTTTACACAATGAGTCCTTGCTTAATAAGCAAACTAATATTACAATCTTTGAGTTTATGAATGTATACCAACTATACTGTTTTATGTTCATCAATAAAATGAGCCCCATTCATTAGAAGATGAAGAAAATGAGGAAAGAGGAAGAAGACAATGAGACAAAAAATAAAAATAAAAAGAAATGAAATCAGATAATGGAATAAAGAGAAAAAGTATGAAAGGAAGAGAAGAAGGATATAAAGAACAATGTAAGCATAGGAAAAATAGCTCAAAATTCTACTTTCGGAAACATGGAGCTTCAAATTTTCTCTTTCCCTTCTAGGAACCTTTTGTCCTTTTCTTCTGCTGCTACACTCTAAACAGGATTCCAAACATAGAAACTGCTTTTCCACAATGCCATTTACAGTTGAATAAGTAAAGTTTGGAGGATTGAGCCCAGAGCAAATTCCATTAGCATTAGATTTTAAGAATATTTGTGAGTTACACTTTCAAGACATTTCTGACCTCTGCATGTGCTGTATCAGCTTTTTCCCTTGTGTCTTTAGCTTGTCAATATGCCTTGTTTATATACAAGCATTTTTTATTGGAACATTTAGTGTTTAAATACCCTGGGAAATGTCACTGCTATTAAAGGGTCCTCTAGTTTTTCACGTGTTTTTAGGTGGCAGAATACAGATCTAGTCTCAGTATTTGCATACTAATATTGATAAGAAGAGATGTCATCCATTTACAGTTATTGCCAAATGATAGTTAACTATTCAATTTTACATTCTGCATGAAGATCTTTTGAAAGTAATTCTTTGTTAATACACTTTTTCTAATTCAAAATATATAATGAGTGGTCATTTCAGTTCAGTTATTTTGAAAATCCACAGCCATGGTGACATGTTCTGTGTATCCAATTAAATGCTGTTATGATCAAATATTTCTTTAGTAATGAATTTCTATAAAAGCAAAATTTTGTATCAGTTGTTTTTTAAAGGAAATGTAATTGATGTAAATTAATAAAATGTCTGGGGGTTATTTCGAAACACTTACAAGTCTAGTTTCCATAATCTGTGTGAGATAACAATTCACATTTTAGATTACAATAATTAAAGCTCTTTAAGTTATTTTATTATCATTCATAGTTGTTGAAAATTTGAGCTCATAGTATCATAATTTTTAAAATTTAGATAGTTCTGGGTATAATCTTAAGTCAACAAGTGATATATATACTTTGGTCACATAACATTCTACATTGCTAGTAGCCAATAAACATTGTAGAATATCCTATTTTGTATCTTTCCTTCCATCCCATCAATTTTTTTTTTTTGGTTTTTTAGAGACAGAGTTTCTCTGTGTAGCCCTGGCTGTCCTGGAACTCACTCTGTAGACCAGGCTGGCCTCGAACTCAGAAATCCTCCTGCCTCTGCCTCCCAAGTGCTGGGATTAAAGGCGTGCACCACCACCGCCCGGCTCCATCAATTTTTTTTAGCATGCAAAACCTAACTGGTGCTATCTTATCTCTCAGTGCCCCTCCCCCCAACATAGATACATGCCACATTTTATCTATTTGCTTTCTATTTCACATGGGATGAAAAATGTTGAAATTACTAGCTAAAATGATAAAATGGCATTTAAGAGACAAGTGATAAGCCTAAGTCCCATTCTACTATCTCAAGAAATAATAAGACCTGAAAAAATGGCATCACCTTGAATTACAAAAATCCGACACAGCTAGAGCAAACAGCATACAGAGAGAAGAAAGTTCTTGCATAATGAGAGAAAATCATTGCCAGCTACTTATCTAAAATAAGATTTGCCAAGGACCAGCCTTGGCTTGGAGAGGGGTTCAGATAAAAGGGGTTCTATTAGCTCTGAAAACAAACTACTCAAAGTCAAATCTTGGGTCCAAGCCCATGTTCCTCTGTAGACAGTTTTCCAGCCACTTTCTGTTCTGCTTTCTTTCTCTCTTATCTGCTTTCTCTGGATCTCTGGACAGCTCTCTATGTTCTGCTAGAGACATTTCTCTAAGAAGTTCTCCCTTGCTATTCTAAAAAACAGGTCTCGCGAGAGCCTATCTTACGGACATCATAAACCCAGTCTTTTATTTTACCTACCAATCTTGTCCTTACTCCAGACTTCCTTTTGATTATCCTATGCATCAGCATCCTGTGACCCCATCCCCTTAATTCATAGGAGACAGCAAGCACACATTTTCTTTTAACATTTCAAAAGAATTCAGAGATCTGTCTGGCTCTGTTAAACATAGAGAATAAGGTCAGGTGTGGGATCCAAACCTGAAATTGCCATTTTTACCACACCTGGGTCTAACCATGCACTGAACTGAGGAATGTGTCTGCCTTTGTAAGCATAAACAACAGCAAAAACCTGAAACTGGGTGGGATCTACTGCAATCACCACTTCCTAAATCTTTTTATCTCTTTGCCTTGTATCTTTCTGTCAAGTTAACTCATTAACAGGGTTGCCTTTATTCCTTTAGATTTGTAAAGCTTCTCATATATTTCATATCCACAATCTTAAGGATTTTCCAGAAGGTACCAGTCTTAACCATTTTGCTGAGACTTTAGCTACACATTTGCCTCCCAAACTGGACTTGAGCTTTCTTCATTGAGTTCAACTTTAAGAGGGAGGATATTTCTTGAATAAGGAATTTAAAATATGTATATTATTATACAAACAAGCCTTACACCCACAGCAGCCACAGAACCCCTGGCCTTATCCCAAGGGTAGGGACCATGTTATTCAATCCCCACCATAGCCATGCTGGACTCAGCAAAGATTCTTACACAAAATACATAAATAATCCAACACTAATCAAAAGATAAAATAATCCAATCAATGTGTTATGACATTGATTGATTGATGGAATAGACTTTTAGCATGGAAAATATTGTGGTTATTAAACATATGAAAATAGTCAAAATATATTTTATAAAAGTTTTAAATAAAACA
Source organism: Tokudaia tokunoshimensis (assembly GCA_036184795.1). NCBI lineage: Eukaryota > Metazoa > Chordata > Mammalia > Rodentia > Muridae > Tokudaia > Tokudaia tokunoshimensis. The sequence goes on from BTHU01000018.1 coordinate 25,828,273, forward strand.
TCAACTCATATTTCAGCCATTCATTAAGAAAAAGAGATCAAGACTGTACTGAGACTACAACTCACTGCAATCAGAACTGCTAGGCTCTGCCAGATCCTGACCAGTACAGATGTGAGTGCTTGATGCTAACCATCAGCCTGAGCACAGGGACCCCAATGGAGGAGTTAGGGGAAGGGCTGAAGGAGCTGAAGGGACCTTATCTGGCATCAGTTGGAGTGGAGGCCCTTGGTCCTGTTAAGACTTGATGCTCCAGTGTAGAGGAATGCTAGGACAGTGAGGCAGGAGTGGGTAGGTGGGTGGGGGAGCACCCTCATAGAAGCAGGGTAAGAGGGGACTGGATAGGAGAGTTGCACAGGGGAAATCAGGAAAGGGGATAACATTTGAAATGTAAACAAATAAAATATACAATTAAAAAAAAAGAACTGCTACTCTTAAGAGAATGCAAAACAAATGTCATTGACGATAAAAGCATGCAGTTTTACTGGGTATGAAAATAAATTCAGTCAACAGAAAAAAAAAAGAAGAGTAGAAGGTGAATTATTATACTTTTCATCTAATCAAGTTCAATGTATATACCCGAATAAAGATACAGCTTAATATTCATGTCTATTGCTGCCGTTTCAAGAGCTTACTCATCAAATCAACCTAAGTGCCCTCTGTGAATGCCTTGGTAAAGGCAATATTGTGTAAATAGATAGTGAAGTTTACCTGTTCACAAAGGAATGAAGTACTTTCACTTGCAAGACAAAGGATGGAAATGAGGATAAACATTTAAAGTCAAGAAAACCAGTCTCCCAAGGACAAGTACAGCCTTCTCTCTCATGGTTGGAATTCAGGGAGAAACACAAATATACAGTAGTAAAATGGAAAATCATTACGGAGGTTGAAGGGAGCAATTAGGGGGCTGAGCAATAAGAAATGGTAATGGCGTGCTGAACCTGATAAAATTACATTACATACATACATAGCCATATCATAATAAAAGCATTATTTTTGAAAATAATAATCATATCATAATAAAAGCATTATTTTTGAAAATGATTATATACTCATAAAAAGAAGAAAATTAAGGGCTAGAAAGATAGCTGCTGAGGACCAGGGTTAAATTTCTCAGCACCCATAAATGGGCTCACAGTCACTTGTAACTCCTGTTTCAAAGGCTCAGATACCATCTTCCTACCTCTATAAGAACCAGGAACAAACCTGGCAAACAGATATACATGAAGGCAAAACATAAATACAATAACATAACAAAGATATAAAACTTTTTTAAAAGGACATGAATGCAAATTTAAGTGTCACTCATCATGTTGAAGAAAAAGACACACTTTAACCCTACCAGGCAAGCTCCAGTATCAATGCATCCATTGCAAAATTCTAAGTGTTTTTAGTCAATTAAATTGTGATATATTTAATGTTTTGGAAAAAATATCATCATAAGTTAGACAACCATGAACATTAAGGACCACACTGGTTACCATATCTAAGGAATTTTTCAGAGTCTAATTGGCAAAAGAAACAACCTTACTAATGATTTTCATAAAATTAAAATATATGTTTTACTGAAAGGTCCTACTTTCTTTACTAGATGGGAATAAAGACATTTACATATAGAATATATGCTTCATCTCTGCTCTGTTGTTTTTTGGTTACCTTGGAATATATGTTTTCCAATTTTTTTAGCATTTTTTTCATTGGTGTTCATTGACATTTCACACACTGTTCCTAAATTATAACTTTGTAAAAAAAATACAACTGAACATTATAATATTAAATTAAGAGTACACTAAATTTTAAGAAAGCATATCTTTTAGGAATCACTAGGGAAGAAAATTTGGAAAAGCAATGATTGTTAAATGAGCAACCAAAGCAAAATTTTAAAGTGTGAGAATTAGAGGTTAGATGAATATCTGAAATATACAAATTACTAGACTTTTGTCATTCTACTACCTTCTATGTTTTTAATGATGTTTGTGATAGCATCACAATGAGTTAAAGATGAATAACTCCTAACAGATATGAAAGGAAAATTCTACAGGAAATAGTATATTTTCCAGTACAAAACAAAACAAAAGAAAAAGAAATAATGCTCAACCATACAAATTTGATTAGTTTTGTTGCTAAAGGCAAGAGTATGCCCCAGAACAGAAACATCATTCAAAATTGTCCCACTTGCTGTGAAAGCTTTTCCAAGTCAAATGACTTCTGGAAGTTTATAAAATCAGATGTAATATTAATGAAAATATTATTCTTGCATACAAAGCAGACCAAGCTTTTGGCAAATGCTTTCCATCAAATGATGGTTAGATTTCATATGATATTAATATATTTACTGTGCAAAAGCAATTATTATTTCATATGCATGTCAAGAGATTGTTCAAGTTGCATTTGGCAAAACACATTGAGTAATTCGTATTAAAAGAAAATGTGCTTAAATTTTCTTTTTTTCTAACTTCTGTAACTGTCAGAAAACTTATTTTCTTTTACTTAATAGTTACCTGGCATGACAAGATTTAAACTGGTATAAGTTAATCTCTATCATTGGCAAAGTATAGGTTAATCAAAATGCCAAAATATGCTTCCTTTATTCAAAAACATTAACTGATTTTCATGTTCTAGTTTTATGTATTCAATTTGAAAATAAATAATAAACATTAGTGTGCCTGTATTCATATTTCCTGAAACTCCCTGGTATGTTTTAAGAAGATACAGTAATTAAATTGAAATATATTCTGTAAAATTATTTATGTTAATTTTAGTAGAAATTCAAATGTGCTTCTGAAATGTGGACTTTAAACTCACTTTTGGACACAGGTGATTGCAGAGTAGTGTTGTCCACAAGTTCTCTTGTTTCATTAACTGTACATGTAAATGCCATTCTTAGATTTGTGAGCTCCTAAAAGTTTTCTTTCATGATCAGAATGTTTTATCATTATTTACAGTCTTAAATCAGAATTATTTTATTATATGCACATGATAATATTAAAACAGTATCATTGTATTATCCTAAAGGATAATACAGTGTTATTTATTATATGTATAACAATATAATTTACACATTGAATAATACAATAATAGAATGATAATAAAATTTTAAACAGAAAATTGAAGAAGCAAATCATCATTGAAAAATCTTTCTGTTCAAAACCAATTTTAAAAAGTATTATTTTTCAAAGTGGGTCAATATGACTAATATCTACCTTTTAAAGGAAGTTTATAGAGATAAGAGTGAACAGTTTTATGATAAAAACCTGAATATCACTGCATACCCAAATTCATTTGTTTTATTTATAATAAATAAATATATTCCAAAACAATGTGCCTAAACATTAGTCAGAAATAAACTACAATACCTAATGAAGCATCTTTTACTTTATTATTTTAGTATGAGATGTGATCACATCTGAAAGACAATACATGCACACTGTGGTGGAATGCTCCACAGCATTTAGAATTAAAACAAAGTAAATGTCAGCCACTCATTATCTCTTATGATAAGCTTTCATCCTGCTTGTCTATTAATTTCTGTTAAAAAAAAGATAAAATGAAACATGTACACAGTGTAAGGGATAATTTGGTCTATTAGATAACAATTCCATATAACACATATTTACTAAAGACCTGATTATAGACAAGTTTTCTAGGTGCTAAAAATAAAACAGTAAATCTTGAAAAAAAATTAAATGTAGAAAAAGAAAGGAAGATCAGAGGAAGACTTTAAAGGAAAGGCAGATCAAAGGAAAGAAGGAAGAAAGGAAGGAAGGAAGGAAAAGGGATGGAAAATGGAAGAGAAGAGATTTAAGTGAATAAGGGACTGAAGAGGTAGATGGAGGGAAGGAGGAGAAAAGGAAGAAGGAAAAGGAGGGAAGAAAGGCAGGAGAGGAGGTTAGATGGCACCAAAAGAAGCAATAAGGAGAAAGAAAATGAAAGAAAAGAGAGCAGGAAAGGGATTGGGGAAAGTAAACTAAGAAAGAAATCACAAAGAACTCTAGCCACTAGCCTCTCACCATCAGAAAAGAATTTGAGATTCAAAAACTGGGAGACTGTACACTATTAAAGAACAAAGATTGACTCCTTGTAAATGAAAATGGATTCTAAAATTTACTGAGAACATTGAAGCAAGTAATACTGATGCTAATTTTTTGTTACATGTATTGTTTGTGAGTTTTATAAAGTGAATTCTGCCAACATTCCTATTTACACCCAACAGTAAAACTCTATAGGAATTATGATACTCAAGTCAATAACTGGTAACTGATCAGGGACATACAATCTGAGCTTCCTCAAACATGGTTCAAGAGAAAACTGATATAAGATGTGCTATAGATGTAATAGATTAAAAATAGCTGTGTACATCATAAGCATGAACATAATTTAACTAAAATCATTATGTTTTAGTATCATTAATTTCATAACTCATTTTCATGATGAACTTAAATTTTCATAATATTGTCTACTTTTATTTGGCTGTTTTATTACATTATGCTGATTTCTCTCTGTCAAAGAGTAAAGTACATTGATGCTTTGTAAGATATATGTTTTTCATGGAAAATTGTGACAGTATAGTGAAGAACTTGCCTTCTTTACATAATAATGTTTTGAAAGCTAGAAGTATTTGTATAAATTCAAACAGATGACTCCTGTTATCTGTTTGTAACCTATTTTATAATTGATACATTTTGTCATTGTTCCTGGAATTTTTTTTTAATTATTTATTTTATATTTAATTTACATTCCAAATCATTTCCCCTTTCCCGTTTCCTCCCTCCCCGAAAGTCCCATAAGCCCCCTTCCCTCCCTCTTTTCTCCATTCAACCCCCTCTCGTTACTCTGTCCTGGCGTTCCCCTACATCCAGTCTTTCCAGGACCAGGGGTCTCTCCTTCCATCTTCTTAGAAATCTATTGATATGCGGATTGTGTCTAGGGTATTCCGAGATTCTGGGTCAATATCCCCTTATCAGTGACTGCATACCATGTGTGTTCTTTTGTGATTGGGTTACCTCACTAAGGATGATATTTTCAAGATCTGACCATTTGCCTAGGAATTTCGTGAATTCATTGTTTTTAAATGCAGAGTAGTATTCCATTGTGTAGATATACCACATCTTCTGAATCCATTCCTCCGTTGAGGGACATCTGGGTTCTTTCCAGCTTCTGGCTATTATAAATAAGGCTGCTATGAACATAGTGGAGCATGTGTCCTTATTGCATGCAGGTAAAGCCTCTGGGTATATGCCCAGAAGTGGTATAGCCGGATCCTCCGGGAGTGTCATGCCCAGTTTTCTGAGGAACCGCCAGACTGCTTTCCAGAGTGGTTGTACCAGCTTGCAATTCCACCAGCAGTGGAGGAGTGTTCCTCTTTCTCCACATCCTCGCCAACAACTGCTGTCTCCTGTGTTTTTGATCTTAGCCATCCTGACTGGTGTGAGATGGAATCTCAGGGTTGTTTTGATTTGCATTTCCCTAATGACTATATGCTAGTAGATATATGTTCCTGGAATTTTTACCATTTTTTTTCTAATTCAGTGTTCCCTGTAAATATATTTTATTTTGATAAAAATCTAATTCTCTTCCAACTATTATCTATTTCACTACTATTCTCTCTCAATTTTATATACTCTTTTTAAACTTTAATGTCTAATGAGTACTCTGCTAATGAACATAGCAATAAACTGTCCCCTAAATTGCTGTCATTATATCCTTACATTAGGATATCTCTTAATCCTTATCAGAATAGCTTTTATTTCTACAGTAGTTTAAAAATTAGTATAGAGATTCACATTTAGTAATTTGCATAGGATAAGAAACTGAGAATTTTCAGCTCTATATTGGGCACCTAAATCTCTCCCCCACCCCCCAGCAGAGCTCAGATATTATTGTGGAACAGGATGTATGGAAAAACTGCAAGAGTCAGAAGGAGTGACACCCGCCGAGCAGCTGATTTTCAGACATCACCACATGGTTGCACACATGATTTACATCAGCTGTGACTGCATGCACAAATCAAGCTAGTAATAAACCCTGAATGGATTGGGAGGTACTTTTGAAGTCTTAGCCTTTTCCAATGATCTATTGAAAGTTGATAACTTCAGTTAGAGAGTCAATTTTCTTCAGGGTTGTGTGCCCAGAGAATATTCCAAGACATGCAGAAACTTGAGCCTATGGATTATGCAGAAGACAGTTTAATTTGCATTTGAACAATTGCCTAGAATTTAATAAAAGGGACAGCATCGCAACAATATAAAATTAAAGCTTAGAGGCACCATGCTGTTAAAATTAAGGCAAAGGCCAGTACAAACTGCCCATATATTTTATGCTATTGCACAGGGTATCCATTATTAAAATTGGAAGGATTTATATTTGGCATGTAATACAGAGAATTGTGAGTAATGCAGTCATACAAATTTACCTCATGAGGCCATTTCTCAAGAATGACTAAAGCATTTCAGAACTAGAACTTTTGTTAATACCACCCTGAAGCATCTGAATGTATGTTCCTAAAAATCATGTGTGACGTTCCCCCAGAAAGGTAGTACTAGAATTATTATATTCCTACTGATATTGGTTTAATTACCAATGGGAAACTGTACTGGGTAATATACATGTATATGCATAATTGTTAAATATATGTTATTTATTTTTAACCCTTGAAGATATATCATTACTGACATGTTCTGCTTTTGAAACCAATAGAAAACTACTACAACCCTACAAAGACAAGGCTATTATTGTCCCAGATCTTTCAGAAACAAAGATCAACTCAACTCAACTTATGAACAACCATAAGTGACTGACATGCTTCATCAAGCAAAGTGGAGTGGGCTGTGTAGTAGTACAGTGCTGATTGAGGTAGTAATACAGAAACATGGGCCTTATTTATTTATTGCAACACATAACTTTCTTTTCTTTATCAATAGAATACTATGTATTTAGTATTTTACTTTACAGTGTGTTCTTTAAGCTAAAAATCTCACAAGTTTTGGCAATACTATCATGCACTTGTGACAGTCTCCCTTGGCATCTCCAGGAAGAGGAAAATCAACTATTACCTTGATTTAAGACTTGTAGCTTCAAGAAGGGTATTCAAAAAAAAATCACTTGATTTTTAAACTAAGTACCTCTTGCCTCTTTGTTATGACACTCATAAGAAATGATACAGATATTAATGGACTGTTTGCCCAGGGGAATTAACATTTAACACCAATTCACATGTGAACTAGCATGGTATTAAAGGGGCCAGGGTTTCTCAAGCCTGATCACAGTTTTATTCTAGAATTTACACACTATTGCCATTGTTTCTGCTCATTTTCCTCTTCAGATTTTCCTTCAGATTGTATAATATCTTATGACATATTTCTTTTTCCAGAAATACTTCACTTGTTAGTGAGGGATTCACATTTTTTCTTTTAAAAGGTACAGGATCTGACATAGGCATGCATTTAATTCCTATCCATGTTCATAAGGGAAATAGGTCTCAAACATGTTTTTTTTTTCATTGAATCTTTGTGTGGTTTAGATATCGGAGTGTGTGTGGCTTCATAGACAGAGCTTGGCAATGGTCCTTCTATTTCTAGTTTGTGGAATAGTTTAATGACTATTGCTATTAGCTCTTTTTTGAAAGTGTGGTAGAATTCTACACTAAAACCACCAGGGTTTTTTTTTTTTGTTAAGGATTTATAGAACTATTCAGCTATTTTGCCCGATCTTGATTTAACTTTGGTAATTAGTATCTGCCTAAACAAAACCAACCATTTCTTTTATATTTTCCAATTTTGTACTTTACAGACTTTTGAAGTAAAACCTAATAATTTGTTGAATTTACTTGATTTTTATTTTGCTAATTTGGGTACTGTCTCTCTGCTGTTTAGTTAGTTTAACCAAGGGTTTGAATATCTTGTTGATTTTCCCAATTTTTTAAATTGATTGGTTTCAGCCCTGAGTTTGATTATTTCCCACAATCTGGTCCTCCTGTGCATGTTTGCTTCCTTTTTTTCCCCTGAGAGATTGGTTACAGTTTTAATTCATTGAAATAAGAACTCAGCAAACTCTCTCTGTAGAAATTAATTCTATAAACTTTCCTCTTAGCATTGTTTTCATAGTGTCCCATAAGTTTGCCTATGTTGTACCCTCATTTTCATGAATTGTAAAAAGTCTTTTATTTATTTCTTATTTTTTCCCTGACCCAGTAATCACTGAGTAGAAATTTGTTCAGTTTTGATTAGTGTGTAGGGTTTCTGCTGTTTCTATTGCTGTTGAAATCCAGCTTTAATCTGATATGATGCATGGTGCTATTTCAATATTCTTGTGTTTGTTGAGATTTGTTTTGTGACCAATTATATGGCAAGTTTTCAAGAAGGTTCTGTGAGGTGCTGAGAAGACGGTATATTCTTTTCTGTTTGGGGTGAAATTTTCTATAGATATCTGTTAGGCCCATTTGAATTATAACCTCTGTTACTTCTGTTACTTTTCTGTTTAGGTTCTGTTTCAATGGCCTTTCCGTAAGCAAGAGCAGGTTGTTGAGGACTACCACTATTAATGTGTGGGGTTCAAGGTGAAATTTAAGCTTTAGTAATGTTTCTTTTATGATTGTGGTTGTCCTTGTATTGGGACATAGATAATCAAAATTGAAATATTTTCTTGAATTTTTCCTTGAAAAGTATGAAATGTCCTTCCCAGTCTCTTTTGATTGCTTTGGTTGAAAGTCTATTTCATTAATCATTATAATGGCTATTCCAGTTTTTTCTTGTGTCTGTTTGTTTGGAAAACTTTTTGCAGTCCTTTATTCTGAGCTAACGGCTATCTTTGTTGCTGAGATATATTTCATGTATACAATAGAATGATGAATACTGTTTATGCATCCATTCTGTTAGTTTTTGTCTTTTTACTAGGAAATTGAGTTCATTGACGTTGAGAGATATTAATGAGAAAAACTGTTACTTCCTGTTATTTTAAGGTTGGTGGTGGCTGAATATGTGTGTGTATGTATGTGTGTGCATGTGTGTATGTGTGTGTGTGTGTGTGTGTGTATTTCTTTTCTATTGGTTTTAATAGTATAAAGTTACTGATTTCTTGTGTTTTCTTGAGTGGAGTTAGCTTCATTGGATTGAAGTTTTCCTTCTAATATCGTCTACAGGAATGGGTTAGTGGAAAGGTATTGTTTAAATTTCATTTGTCAAGGAATATCTTGGGTTTTCCATCTGTGGTGATCGAAAATTTTGTTACATATAGTCTCAGCTAACATATGTGGTCTCCTAGGGTCTGCAAGACCTCTGTCCAGGCAATTCCAGCTTTTAGAGTAGCAGATGAGAAACTTGGTGTAATTCTGACAAGTTTGAATTTATATGTTACTTGCCCTTTTTCCCTTGCTGCTTTAAAAATATTTTCTTGCTCTGTATATTTTAATTTTTGGTTATTATGTGGTGGGAGGATTTTATTTTCTGATCCAATCTTTTTGGTGTTCTGAAAGCATCTCATTCTTTAGTTTATTGAAATTTTCAATTATAAATTTTATAAGACATTTTCTGAGTCTTTGAGCTAGGAATCTTCTTCTCTTCTCACTATTCTTATATTTGAACTTTTTATAGTGTCCCAAATTTTCTGGACAGTTTGTATTATGAATCTTTTAGAGTTTTGGATTTTTCTTTACAAATACATTGATTTCTTCTCTCATCTTCTACACCTGAGATTCTCTCTTCCATTTCCTGAATTCTGTTGGAGATGCTAACCTCTGTAATTCCTGTTCTTTTTGTTAGGATTCTAAGCTCTACTCCACAGTTACCTGGCAACAGCCAGGTATGCCCCTCCCCACAGTTACCTGGCAACAGCCCACTATAAAAGGGGATGCTTGCCTCCTCCTCTCTCTCTTACTCTTACCTCTCTCTCTCTCTCTCTCTTGCCTCTTGCCCCCTTGCTCACTCTCTCTCCCCATTCCCTCACCCCTGTCTCCACATGGTCATGGCTGGCCTGTACTTCTCTAATCTCCCCTTCTCTCTGCCTTTCTCTGCCTCTACTACCCCTTTCCCATGCCCTGAATAAACTCTATTCTATACTGTATTGTCATGTGGCTGATCCCTCAGGGGGAAGGAATGCCTCAGCATGTGCCTGCTGTGGCATCCCCTTCCCCCACACCTCACCACATCCCCATAGAACATATATTAATACCCTTCATCTTTTTATAATCACAACATTTGTTCAGAGACTTGGATCTAGAAACTCTAGAGGTTTGCAGCGCACCTCAACCACCACAAGGGTTCTATGCTCGCTAGCCCCAAACCGGTAAGCCCCCATCCCCAACTGGTCAGAACAACCATCCACATGTTCCCAGAGAGTTCTTGAGATTGGATGTACCCCTTTACTGCCCTGACTCACCTTTTATGACTTTTTCCCTTGATTGAGATTTCCTTCTCCTTGGAGACAGTTTCTTTCTCACATTTCAGAATTCCTGGCCAGGTCTAGACAACTGCTCTCTGGCTCAGCAGAGCATTCTCCCATGTGGGTCAGTCTGTTATCAACCCATATGTTAGACTTTACCCTACCCCATCTCTCATTGGGGCCTGCTGGTTCAGCAGACTCACCTGAGAAGGAGGTCTGGCTTCGCCCCCTGCAGGGTACCCTGCTTGCTGCCCTCCCACCTCTGCTCCCTAGCTATGCTTTTGCTGTGGGAGGGGTGGGTCTAGTGGTGCAGGCTAGTGGTGCATGCTTGGAAAAGAAGCACACAGGCGCATCCTGGTGCATGGGTTGTGAGCTGTGTGCCCAGCACCAACGATTGCCATCACCCCTGCCATCTCAGTTCAGCAGCAGGAATGCATATACTACAGCCTATGCTGTGTACCAACTGCTGCTGAAAGATAGATAGTTATCATTCCTTCACAGGCCTAAATCTGCCTGGACAAACTCATTTTCTTATGCCACTGCTGCCAGCTTTCTTATTCTCTTCCTAGTCATATGTCTCTTTGCTAATACAACAATATACCTTTCTCTACCTACCTAAGGTTTTCATTACTACTCTTATTAGATTCTATTCAGATATAAACTATATCATGCTCAATCACGTCAGAAGTTTGTTAACTATTAAGTTTATGACAGAAAGAATTCCCAAAGCCTTTAACAGTTGGCCCAGGATGGTAGATGGTCTCAGATGTGGACACAGCTACAAGATACTGCCTGGATTGTGATATGATAATCACTGAGGAATGCAGTGGATAAAACTGGATACCCTGAGTCAAATGACTTATACTATCTAAATCAAGGTAAGTCATTTCTCATGTCACAGGTATCCATTCCACAAACAAAAAGCCATGCATCTTCTCTGCTTGAAAGCCAGACTGGCTGCCCAAGTTGCCATAGAGTCCACGGGAACTGTTGGCTAGTGGACTGCCATTTTTTAAATAATATAACTGCTAAATTATTCTTTATTCTTACTCAGACTTCTGACTACATTGACAGCTAGACAGTTATCTCCTTACCTGAGCTCTGTTTCCATTAATTAAGTGCTTCATATTTCCTCTTCTTGCTATGCCACTGTCCTAATATTAACCGAATTCCTATAAATTTGCCTAACTCTAATAAAACATCCTACTATATAATCCATCTTTTTAATCTTGTTCCTTCTGCTCCACAATAGGCTCATCTTAAAGACTGTTCACGTTATGAACTCACATTGTTCTCTTTTACAAACTTATAAGTTACAGGGAACCTACTCAGATCGACCACTAATGGACCAGATAGGCTCCATTTAGATAAATACATCTAAACTATTCCAGATGGTGGGATTCCTCTGGATTTCAAATGTCTATCTTAAGATTATTTTCTTTCTCCCAAATGTACTTAATCTTATTCTCTCCATATAGTAATGTTTTTCAATATCTAGTCAAATCCAGGTGCTTAATATATTCAGTACAGCTCCAGAGAAACAACCCTCAGATGCTCCAATCTCCTGTCACAGACATAGATGCTGGACAGCAAGGAAACAGCCAACTCTCCTAAGACTGAACAAACATCCCCCATACCCATCCCTTTAGGTTCCCCAGAGATATGTCACCCCCAGTGTCAGCATGAAGCAGCCAGATATCACAATGACCCTATTCCTGCTTCACCATCACCTCTTTTTAATTTTTTTAACTAAACCAAAATAAGAAAATGTTAGGATTCTGTCTAAGCTACAACACAGTTACCTGGACATCAGTCAGGTATGCCCTTCCCACAGTTACCTGGCAACAGCCAGGTAGGCCTGGCACACTATAAAAGGGGATGCTTGCCCCCTCCTCTCTCTCTTACTCTCTTACTCTTACCTCTCTCTCTTGCCTCTTACCTCCTTGTTCCCCCTCTCTATCCATTCCTTTGTGCCTCTCTCCATGTGGTCATGGCTGGCACCTACTTTTCTACTTTCCCCTTCTCTCTGCCTCTATTACACTCTTAGCCCCCTTCCCATGCCCTGAATATACTCGATTCTATACTTTATTGTCATGTGACTGGTCCCTCAGGGGGAAGGGATGCCTCAGCATGGGCCCTCTGAGGCACCCTCCTCTCCCACACCTCACCACAACCCCATAGAATACATCTTATTTTCCTTTATCTTTTTGTAATCACAACACTCTTTCCTAGGTTTTTCATCTCCAAGATTGCCTCAGTTTGTGCTTTCTTTATTATTTCTAGTTCCTTTTTCAGCTCTTGGACGGTTTATTTATATCTTTAACCAGTTTGTATTTTCCCTGTATTTGTTTATATTTATTTGCTTCCTATTTTAGTGCCTTTACCTGTTCGAATGCAATTTCCTGTATTACCTTAAAGGATTCATTCACATCCTTTTTAAAAGCCTACTTTACCTTTATATGATTGGATTTAAAATCCTTTTCTTGTGCTTCTGTTTTTCTAATACATCTAGGGTTTGTTTTAGCAGGACAGTTAGGCTCAGATGATGCTTAATTGCTCTGGGTCTCATTGATTGTGTTTCTATTCTGTCCTTTAGACATCTGATTTTCCTCGGTATTGGCTGGATGATCCTGATGGCAGCAGGATTTCTGAAGAAGGGGGGGGGGTGTTGGGCATATGCCAGACAATGGAAGTCAGGGTAACCAACACTGATGACTGTGCCTCAAGCAGATCCCACTCTATAGGCTGGGTCCTGAACAGACCCTACTATGTCAGCTGTGTTCCAATTGGACCCAACTGGGATGGAGTGTGGTTCCAAAAAGGATGAGACTGATTGGCCAAAGTTTCAATCTGGTTAGTCTTGGGACCCCAAAATTTTCCAGAGGGAAGCAGGACATTGTTGAGGTCCCTCAAGGGCCTCACTGATGCATAATAAGGTCCCACTGGACCCACAGTTGTTTTCTTAGGGCAGATTTTAACTTTCAAAGCCAGTAAGAACATGATGCCTTGCATGCTTTATGCCAAATCATTCAGAGGGGAGCAAAATTGTGTGATTATGTGTGACCAAGCAGATATGTAGAAGAACAAGGGCTATGTATATAAAACTTTTTTATAAAGACCTACATTCTGTTCATAAGGACGAAGTCCGATTAGAAAGACCTCTTTAATTAATTTATTTATTAATTAATTTGTATATTTGCATCCCAAATCCAGGTGGCCCCTCGCAGAGGTCTTCTACCCTATTCTGCCTTCCCTTCACCTCTGAGAGGGTATCTCCATACATCCCCTGTGTGAGGCATCAAGTCTCTACAGAATTAGGTTCATCCTCTCCCATTGAAACTAGACAAGCCAGCCCTCTGATGCATATGTGCCGAGTGCCACGGATCAACCTGTATATGATCTTTGGTCAGTGACTCAGTCTCTGGGAGCTCCAAGGGTTTCAGGTTGGTTAACACTGTTGGTCTTCCTGTGGGGTTGCTATCACTTTCAGTTCCTGCACTCTTTTCCCTAATCTTCCAAGGAGGTCTCTGACATCTGCCCCATACTTGGCTGTAGGTATCTGCATCTGTTTCAGTCAGCTGCTGGTAGAGCCTCACAGAGGACAGCCATGCTAGGCTCCTGCATGAACAACATGACAACATTAATAGTGTCTGGGACTGTTGCTTGGCCATGGGATAGATTCTAAATACTGGTTCCTCATTCCTTCAGTCTCTGCTCCATTTTTTTCCTTACATTTCTTTTATATGGGAGCAATATTGGTTAGAATACTTTGCAGGTAGGTTGGTATCCCTGTCCCTCCACAGGTGGTCCTGTCTGGCTAATAGAGGTGGTTCCTCAGGTTCTATATCTCCACTGTTGGGCATTCCAGCTAAGTTCACACACCCTGACTCCTGGGAGCCTCTCCAATCTCAGGTCTCTGAGACTTCCTAGAGATTCCTCCCAATCCCCACTTCTGGCAGCTGCATATTTCCATCCATTCTTCTGGCCCTCTGGGCCTCTCTCCTGTCTCTTTCCACAACTGATCTTGCCCTCGCTATTCCCCTTACCCTCCCCTCTCCCATCCAGTTCCCTCCCTCTTCCTCCCATGATTATTCTGTTCTTCCTTCTAAGTAGGATTGAAGCATCTTCACTTGGGCCTTTCTTCTTGTTTAACTTCTTTGGGTCTGTGGGGGTGTATCACAGGTATTCTGTACCTTATGGCTAATATCCACTAATCAGTGGATATATGTCCTTTTGGGTCTGCATTACCTCATGGAAAGATCTATTTTTAAGGACTCCACTTTTAACAGATGCACACAGGCATTGACATCCATATATGGAACCCCACTGGAATTTCATACTCATTATACTTCATATAATTTTTATATTGATTTTGCCAGTGAATCTGAAACAAAATACAGCTGACAGTTCTATAGCAATGATGTTCATTTAGTTTTTCATCTTTTTTCCAGTTCATCACTATATGTGTATTTTGTAGTCACCTTTGGAAGACTTATTTTTATTCTACTGGCAATATCATAAAAACTTTTATAGGACTTGCACCACAGTATTCTTTTTCACATTTCAGTATTTGATATCAAGTCTCAGAAATTTTGCTCAGATTTACGTATATAAAAGTCACAGGGTATTGTTGGATAATCTGTATAATTATAATTCTTGAATTATGGAAATGGGAGTGATATAATGAGACAGTTATAGTTATCCTTGGCTCTATGTGATATGTCCCAAATTATAAAAATTAGTAAGCTAAGTGTCTCTCCTAGTACACACAGTATATAATTGTGACTGGTTTTATATAGTTCTCATGCTTCTTCATACTATCATATGTGATAGCATAAGCTTTCATTTTCCCTCTCATTGTACATATAATGTACTTTGTACTTAGGTCTGAAGTATAAATTAGCATGTAAATATATTTACGCATAAAATTAAGTTGAACCTAATTATTTTGCTTCTTGTATCAAAAATAAGTGCTTAAACTCTCCTTTATCTTAAATTTACAAAAGATACTGAAACAAAGCAAATATATAAGAAGGGCTGGAGAAATGTCTCAGTGGTTAAGAACACTGAATATTTTTTCAGAAGACTAGGGTCCAATTTCCTAGCATCCACAAGGCATCTTACAACTGTCTTTAACTCCTGTTTTTGAGTATTTGGCATCATCACACAGACATACATGCAGGTAAAACATCAAAACACATACAATTAAATAAATATTTTTTTACAAATATGAAACTATTTGTTGTAGTTCATGTTTTATTGCTGTTCAGAAACACATTACCAAGAGAATTTTAATAATAATAATAATAATAATAATAATAATAATATCCATTATTATTATAGTAATAATAATAATTATTATTATTAACACTTTATTGGAGCTGGCTTACAATTTTGGAGGTTTAGTCCTTTATTAGCATTTCAGAAAGCAAGTGGTCACAGAGTCAGTCATGGCACTAGAGAGATTGTTGAAAATGATAAATCCAGATCAGCCAGCAGAAGGAAAAAGGAAACACTGGGCCTGGCTTGAGCATTTTCAAACCCAAATCATAGCGCTATTGATGCACTACCTATACCAAGGCAATATCTACTCCTACAATGCTACTCTTTCTAATTTCTATTAAGTAATGCCACTATCTAGTGAACAAGTATTTGAGTATATGAAACATGAGGCCCATTCCTATTCATATAAATTCTACTAGATGGTCCCCATAACATTATAGCCCTTTGATAATACAAAACTGCAATTAGTCCAATGTCAAAAGTCTTCATAGTCTATCCCCATTTCAACACTATTTAAAAGTCCAAAGGTTAAAGTCTCCTCAGAGACTCAAGGCAGTCTCTTAATTGTAATTCCCTGTGAAATAAAAGTAAAAAAGCAGATCGCATACTTTCAACATACAATGGCACAGAATATACATTACCATTCCAAAATATAGAAAAGGGAGTTTAGTAAGGATATATTGGACCATAACAAGATCTAAAAACAACAGAGCAAACTCCAAACTCTTTGTCCTCATCTCCCTTCAAAGGGTTTTTCAGATCTTCAGCTTCTTTGGCTTTATTAACCTCAGTATTCTTCTCTCTCAGGGGCTGGTTCTACTTCCAGTCTGCATGCAGCTACCCTTGACAGGAGTGCCCCAGCTTTGATATCTCCATCATCTTGCAGACTTCAAGGTGATCCAGGATTCACCCTCACAGCTTCATGAAAAGACCTTCCTGGGCCTCCATAAAGGGACACCTGTGAAATGTTCCTGGCCTCAAAGTCTTTCCTTAACCACAGAGGGAGATTGTGTAACCCTATTCTTTTATCTTTGACTTTAAACCAGAATCACGTGGACCATGCTGTCAACATGCCTGGTTGGAAGATGGCCCTCTTAATCATTTTTCAGCAGCCTTCAGTTTTTGCTGGTTTTCTTCACTGCATAAATTTTGCTGTCCTGGAACTTGATTTGTGGACCAGGCTGACCTAGAACTCAGAAATCCAGAGATCAACCTACCTCTGATTCTAAGGAGCTGGGTTGAAAGGAATGTATCATAACACCAGATGCCATGCTTCTAAATTTCTGAAATCTTAGCTAGATGGAGACTTGCCAGGTAGTTATCATTACCTACACTACATTTAGATCCAGGCTTTTCTTTAACTTTTTATCTTCTTGAGCACTAAAGTTCCTGGTGTTCTTTTCTCCTCCTCAAAATATACACTTTGTATTCTTCCTGCCTTAACTTGCTCCTTTTCATTCTAGATCTGCATAAGAGTATTCACTGAAAGCCACAGGACAGAATCAATGCTAGGCAGCCTTGAAATCTCCTCTGCCAATGCCATTAATCCAAACTCTTCAATTTAGCCTTAGGCATGTTTTTTTTTTCCTTTTTTTCTTTTGGAGAAGGATAGAAATCAAACCACAGTCTTCATCAAAATATCACAAAATAGAATGGTCTCTAGGCCACTTTTTAAATATTCTCCTCTAAAACCTCTTAAGTCAGGCAATCACAATCTACACTGCTCTCAGCACGACTGTTTTCCGTAATCTTACTGGCATGGCATATTATGCTCAATTTAAAGCATTCAGCTGCTTTCCTAATCCAAAATCCAAAAGTCCACATGCCACCAAGAAAGAAAATGATCAGGCATGTCATAGCAATACCCAAGTCTCTGGTACTATCTTATGTCCTAATCAGTGTTCCATTAATGTGAATTGAAGAGATACCATGCCCATAGCCATACTTATAAAGCAAAATACTTATTTGGACTGGCTTACATTTTCATAGGTTTAGTCCTTTATGCCTTTATTAGCATGGAAGAAAGCATGGTGGCACAAGGCAGGCATGGTACTGTAGAGGTAGCTGACAATTCTACATCCAAATTGACATGCAGCAGGAAACGGAGCAGTGAACTCTGGGACTAACTTGAGCATTTAAACCCCCAAATCATCCCCTGGTGTCACACTATCCCTGGCAAGGCAACAATATTCCTACAAGAGCACACCTCCTAATCACTGTCCAGTAGTGCCACTCTCTAATGACCAAAATGTCAAATATAAAAGCTTATGGGTGCTATTTTGAATCAAAGCACTCTACTATATAATACTGTTTTCTCTAAAAATAGTTTTCTGAAGTGGAAAATTTTATAAATAATATTGTCTTCTCTTTAATAGTCATTTACAAAGATTATAGCCTCTAGTTTACACCGGTACAGCTTCAGTATACCAATCTCTATATTGACATTGAGGATAATCATATTGAAGATTGATCAATGGATAACCACAAGCATAAAATGCTCTTGAACAGTGGTTCCCAACTTGTGGGTTGTCACTCCTTTGGGGTCAAATGACCCTTTCACAGAGGTCATATATTAGAAAACCTACATGTCTGATACTTTCATTCTGATTCATAACAATAGCAAAATTATAGTTGGGATGTAGCAAAGAAATAATTTTATGATGGGGGAGGGGTCAAACCAACATGAGGATATATGTTAAAAGATAGCATCAACAGAAAGATTTTAAGAACCAGTGTTCTAGACCATAAAAAAATGTATATATGGAGAATCAAATTTATTCTGTAGTCTATTTCTGCCACTGCAAATTAGAAGATACTTTTTTATTTACTTCTGATATCTTTCAGAAATAATGCATATTTTAAAGTTCTAAATTAGTGTATAAAATGAAAGAAAGTAAGAAGATAGTATTTCATAAGAGGTTTAGCAAATTGTAGAGGATCACTTGCAGTGTACAATGAGGTTCACTGATATACAGATGAATGACATTAAAACTGAGAGTAGATCCCATAAACCAAGGGGGAAAAGAGACATAGCCCATGCCACATCCAAATTCAAGCTGCAAGTCCAAAATATTGTGCTGTTAACTAGGTACAAATCAACCATCTTCTGTAGTCCCAACTATGCACCAATAAACCTAAGCGATTGCTATTTCAATTAATTTCAGTCGCTTCATTTCAATAAAACAAGAACCTTTTTGTTTGCTATGCATTCCACATTTATCTTTTTAATAGTTTGAATTGATCTTAACATTTCAATTTTAGAAGAAATTTGTGTTGAAATTGATTAAGCTATACTGATTAATGGTGTCTTTAAATCAATGGCTGTTTTTTATGTCTTAGAGCTGATAATGTTGGGTTTGGAAATTCTCTGGCTCTCTCTTTTAATTTGTACACCACTATTATTCTCAATTGCTTTGCTTTCATTTCTGTATCTTCTATGCTTCTTCTTTCTCTTCTCCTTTGAATGCCACTTCTTCCTTTGCTCTCAATTTTTTATTTCAGAGTATGTAAAGATTCAAAATAACAATTATAAATATTAACATGCTAAATTTGTTTTATAATCATTACATCTATATATAATATATAATGTATACTGGCACAAGGTAATTTAAATAAATATTATATATCCCAATTATATAATTGTAGAAAATTAATAAGATACTGAGATGAATATTTTGTCATTTAGGGAATATCACTGACTATAAAGAAATGAAACACAATGTATCCTTAAGAAATATTTACATTTATTAAAATACCTAAATATAATTACATTGTAATATTTATTATACAAAAGAATTTCAGTGTTTAGTAATCAGTTTACAACAAATTCAATAATTATTTTTAATTATTTAGTATTGCTAGATATTATAATGTCATTACCTATATATGTGGTGGGTAAATTAATTAGTTATAGAGACAATAGCAATTAAAGGGAAAGACTGAACTTTTCTAGATAAAATTGCTATGAACAGGCTGTTCTATACCAAGGGGCAGTAATGGCCTTGAGGTTGAAGTAATATGACTATCACTGGTGATCCTTGGCAAGAGACAATTATGCATATTTCATTAAGCACCATAAAAGTAATATAATAATGACAATGATCACAAATTTAAAAGTCAAATAAGGAATTCTGAAAGTAGGAATACAGTCTTTCCTAAGAGAGCATATCAATTGGTTATCTAATACCAAGTGGTAAGCCTTGTTATCATTTACTCCAAGTAATATTAAACAAACTGAAAAGGTTGTAAGACTGTATTTATACAAACACACACACACACACACACACACACACATTTATAAAAGAGGCCATGAGATTGAGCAAGGGAGAGATGGTTTGGAGTGAGGAAAGGGAATGGGGAAATTAAGTAATTATAGTCTCCATCCAACAAAAAGCTCACAACAGACATCACAAGCACTCTTTTGAGATGCTGATAAGACTTTCTCAAGAGACTCCTAAGATATTTCAGGCTACTATTAATGGCCTTTTTGGTCCCACAGAATTAGAAGGTAAATTCCTGTTACTGAACATAACATGTACTGATATGAAAGACCTTTCTGCAAGGATTAGTTTTCATAGTACCAAAGGTGCTATGTAAGCTTCCAAAGAAGGAAAGCAACAATAATCTTACCCAGATATGAAACCTGTGAACCCCAACAATAGCCAGTATGCCACAATAGTCCTAAAGGTGCAGTAGTGCACTACATACCTTGAAAGTATTGAACATCTCTTTAATATGAGTTAAATTCTCATCAACAAAATGTAAATTATGCCTGGGGGAGTAAACCTAGTGAACAACCCAAGGCTAGTAGCTTCATTAATCTTGAACTAGAACCTACAACTTCAACATTACTAAGTCAGCATAATCTCAGACTACATTCTAAATATTTATTCATATATCCAGATAGTTTAGTAAAGACCACTTATCAAGGAAACTTCTCTTTATAATACAGACTTCTTTTAAAATAGAAAGCCAGAATTGATGTGGGTCAATTTACTACTAATACATCAAAAGCACAAGTCCTTCATTTAAGGATCAGAGATCATTTTCAGAAGCACAGGGAGGTTTTCTTTGAGGATTATGTCTTGTAGATGTCAAAAGTTATATCCATGAAGACTCATGACTGCCTAAATATGAAGTGTACAAGGATTGCTGCAATAGACATCCTAATGTGGAATAGACAAAGCTTATGAAGCCTCATCCCTAGACATAGAACTATAGATGGAGAACCAGTCTTTCCTTGAGAAGAGCAAACCAATTGGATATCACATACCAAATAGTCATTTCTGAAATCAGACACATTTACAAATGATATTATATGAACTGAACAGATTGTATTTATGTATTTAGGGTGTGTTTACACACACATATACATACACACATACACACACATACACATACACACACACACACACACACACACACACACACACATACACCCCAAATGCATCCTTGATTTCATATGAGCAGGGAAAAATCAATGGTTTATACTATAGTAGATTATACACTTTATTTAGTCTTTGAATAATAGCTAACAGATTTTAGATAATAAATATATGCATACCTATGTATACCTATAAATCCACCATTATTAACAACATATGTAAACAAAATATTTTCATGTACAATAAATAGGTTAAAATTTAGGTTTCCTGACATGATAGCATATCATTATATCTTTCATATAATCAAATATTTCATTCTATCTGTTGTCTGTCACTATCCCTGATTTCTATCTATTTCCAATGTTTTTGCCATCACCACTCTAAATCCTTATCACTGGATGGTTGAATATTTGAAACAAATTCCCTTTTTAGTTATACCATTAGCTTAACCCAAATATCAATAGGCAATGGGCATTCTCTTAGATTTTCAGTTCTCAATTCATGTAATCCAAACCATATATATGACAAATTAATATTTTAAAAACATTACTTGGAATAAGTTTTGCCAAAGGACGGACTATAAATCTAGATATAGAAGAATGATTCCATTAGTTTATTTTCTAAAGATTTTCTCTGGAAAAGAAGTATTAATTTCCAAATGGATTATTTTCAGAGTCCTGTGGCTGATAATCAAAATATTCGATAAATTAGTCTCAGCTGGCTTAAAACCATTGTCATAAAATATTAATTATAGTAATCATAAGAAGTAAAATATTATGATTTCTAGACCATCTTATAATTCTTATTAGCCTTAAAATGTTAGTCAAATTACATATGCTTCTATAAATGTATGTTTATGTGTTTTCTATAATACAATTTGAAAATGTACGATGTCTAAACCAGGATATATTTCCTTGGGAAAGGGAGGACATGATTGATTATCGGTAGGTCTTACCTGAGATTCTAATTGGTTACTTATGAAATTATTTTCTTTAGTCACCCAACCTCAGAAATTCAATATTAAAATAGACTTTGTACAATTTGTCATGCCACAGATGTGTTACAATTATTATCTAAAAATGGATATGAATATGTTTTTCTGTGTTATTTGAATGAGTTTATCTTAAAGTGTTTCTATATTAAATAATATCCTCAACAATAAGAACAAGAAATGGTCACATTTTAGGAAAACATGGCTGGGAATATGAGAGAGAAGAATAATGAAAAATAAATGCACATTTGTTGGGTCTTTGGCTAACAAACATCTTATTCTTGCTGGAAGACTCCAGGAACAACACAGAGATAGACATTAGAGGCCAGATATGAGTTTCCTTTATGGATGTGGTTCACCAACTTCTTTATTTAGCTTTGAGACCCACTAACCTCAAGTTTTGATTCTCTGTTTCTGCATGGTCACAAAGCATATTAGGTAATCAGCTTATTAAGAAGAGACTCTAAGGCAGCTGTGTGACATTTCTTACAGTATGATGGCTCATCTCAAACAAGCACAGTCCACTAAAAATATTGGCACTCTGTTTTGTTTTGTTTTCTGTTTTTACAATTTAATTGATTCTTTGTGAATTTCATATTGTACATTCCAATCTCACGAATCTGTTCATATCTCTGTATCTACTCTCCTTCCTTAAAACCTCTGTATACACACACACCCCTAAATAAATAATCAAATAAATAAATAAATAAATACAAACAACCACTAAATAACAAGTAAACAAAATTTGCTATGGAAGCTGTGTTGTTTCACAGATTGTCATCCAGAATACACTTTTTCCCAAATACCTTTACTTGCAAATGTTTATTGCAATGAGTAATTGGTATGGTTGGAGTGTTCTGACTTATGCTTAGCAATCCTGGATCTTCACAGGGACTCTTTTGATATCCTGTTTTTGCCCTGATGTGGTTTGTGTTAAAGCATATGGTGAAGAGAAATTTTCAGGTGCAATCAAAGGTATAAAGATTGAAATATAGAAGCTTTTCTGACCTCTTGGGCACAGTATAATCAATTGAATCTTTAAAAATAGCATTTATAGCCAGGCAGTGGTGGCACACGCCTTTAATCCCAGCACTTGGGAGGCAGAGGCAGGAGGATTTCTGAGTTCAAGGCCAGCCTGGTCTACAAAGTGAGTTCCAGGACAGCCAGGGCTACACAGAGAAACCCTGTCTCGAAAAACCAAAAAAAAAAAAAAAAAAAAAAAAAAAGAAAAGAAAAAAAAAGCATTTATACTGAGGTCTGCCAAGGTGGTGGGAGAGATTCAAGCATAAGAATAACTTTATGTGCCTTGGATAATTATGAAAATAAGTGGAAATTCAAGTCTGGGACAGCAGGAAGTAATAATGTTAGAAACTCGTGAACAGGGCTTCAACTCTACAACCAATATATAGCAGTAGTTTGTTTTATCTCTTTGCTCCCAGTCTGGTCAGGTAAGTTCACTGCACCTGCCCAAGAGCTCTCTGAATTCACGAATGAAACACATACACACACACACACACACACACACACACACACACAAATACTCTAGTTATTTTTAACATGCCTTGACTAGATTAATGGTTAGGCATTTCTAATCCTTCTCACTGCTAGCATACACTCCCCTCCAGTACTCATGAGTTAACATCTATATTTATATCTATATTTAAAATCTATATTTCAATTCTGCTACCCCAAATACAATTGGAGAAGTGGCCCTTGTGGTCACTCTCCCTGATTCTCACAAGTCAGCAGGACTTTATGCTTGGTTCTTCTTCTTCCTGGTCATGGCAATCTCTGCTTCCTTCTTCTCTACTGGTCCCTAGCACATGCAAATCTCAAAGTCCTACCTCAGTCTATCTACCCAATCATTGGCTGCAATCTTTTTATTGAGCAGGGAAAGCGGATTGAATAGGGGATTTTCGGAGGGGTAATGAGGAAAGGGGATAACATTTGAAATGTAAATAAAGCAAATATTGAATTAAAAATTTAAAATAACCGGGCACTGGTGGTGCACGCCTTTAATCCCAGCACTTGGGAGGCAGAGGCAGGAGGATTTCTGAGTTCGAGGACAGCCTGATCTACATAGTGAGTTCCAGGACAGCCAAGGCTACACAGAGAAACCCTTTCTCAAAGAAAAAACCAAAAAAAAAAAAAAAAATTAAAATAAAAACAATTGGGGACAAAGACCTTCAGAGTTGGACCCACAAACTCTTGATTTTGAGGGCTGAATTAATTCAAAGCATTTGTATCAATCTCTGACACCAATATCTTAATCAAATTCAGACACTTATCTTGTGGGCTTGGTGTAGGTTCTCTCCCAGACTCCAGAAGACATCTTAGGAAGACCAAGTACTTGATGTTAATTTGTATAGAAATGACATAGGTAAAAGAGTTGAGAATGCTTAAGGGTGACCAGTAAGAAAAGTTAAAATATAATTGGTAAAAATAGGATAATTTATTACAGCCTCAAAGGTAATGAAAATTATAATGTATCACTTAACACAGCAAACAAGAAATCTGTCTCAATTATTCATTGCATCTATAATATATTTCTCCTATCTTTCCCTCAAATTTAATTGAAGGACCTAATAAAATTATTTTTATCTTTCAACGTGTGTGCTGTTATTCTGTAATTTGGAGTTGTACTGGTAGTCAATAGAGTATACAGTTTGGTTGTGTGTGTGATCCCTTCAATATTTCTGCTTCTGTGGAAAAAAATGTTCTTGTAAAGATGAAAGATTATGGGTTCTTCTTAGAGAAGTAAGTATACAGGGCCCAATTTCATATTACTGAGGAAGTTTCAAAGAGTCACTGTTGACAACACTTCAATGTAATAAGCTACTATTGTAGTAATGAATACCCACAGTTTACAGTGTGTTATATTTCATTATTGTCTATTAGGCTAAACTTGTCAACAATGATGAGGCCATTCTTAGGATGATGCCTCAAATGCATGAGGATTTTTCTGTTTCTTCCTTGGCTTTGTAATATTCTCCCATTGCATCCCTCACAGTTTCAGATGTTCAGTCCTGATTGAGTGAATTCTCTCTTTTCTTGTCTTCTTCACAAGTTTCTACTCTTTTTGCACCTATATTTTTATTTAAACACTATACATTTTTAAAGAACATAAATGATATTATATTTTTTCTTATTCTAGTTTATAAGCAGGGGATACCTGAAACAATAGCAAATATTATTTACTTTTAGTGAAGCTTGTCAAATTTTGATACTTTAAAACCGTATCTTGAGATCTCCTTATACCTTTTTCATAATTTGAAAAAAATTGTTACATAAATTGGTGCCTAATTTATTATGTGTAAAAGTCTACAGAATTAACGTGAATGCACAATTTTATATTGTATTTATTGTTATTTATTAAAACATTTCTGATTAATATGTATAATGATGAATTTGTACAATGATAAATTTGGAGGACAATACTTTAATATTAACCTATTTGGATGTGAAACACCATAAAAATGTGACTTAATCATCAGAAATTATTACAGAGAAGAACAGGACACAGTACCAATGCAAAGGTAGACAAGTATTCTTATGCCCCAGGTGCTTGTATGGAGAAAATGCTATCAGTTATGTTTTAAGATTCATGACTGGTTTCTCTTGTAGTAAAAGCTTATTCTGATACTTTTATGAAGAAATGATATCATTAATCTTTAAAACAAGGCAGCAAACTGTGCTTAAAATAATAGTGGCAAAATATTTTTTCCATGAAAAGAATTTGAATGCTATGACTGCTAATGCCAATTAAAAAATAATGGCAAGGATAAAATGGCACTCAAATTTCATCCAGGACATATCTAATTAAAAAAAATGCTACAGGTACTGGCATCTGGCCCAATTGGAGGAAATAATATCATATATTGTTAGTGTTGATGGATAATTATTTTAACTGGGAAGTAAAATGAAATAACCTCCTGATCATGGAAGTAGGAAATGCAGGGATTCATAAAAATTACATTTCTCAGTATGCAAGAAAATTAGAAAGAGTTACTTCAAGGATGAAGAGATGGATATTAAGAGTAATAGAACATTAATTTTCAGTGTTATGCTATTAATCTAACAAAATAAGTCTCATAATGTTAAAGATTAGTTTATTTTCCTAATTATTTTTGAATAAATAAAATAATAAACAAATTTTAATTATTCAATTTTATTGAAAGTATTAATTGAATGAAGTAGATTCCATATTGTATCATGTATAATTATTAGCTTGTAGTACTACTGAAAATGATACAAAACATCCATACATATGAAGGACATAAAGCAGAGAGAGGCAATTTTCTGACAAGCAATTAGGACAATATCATATGGAAAGCATTATAAGAAGGAAATAACATGGAAATGCTCATTGCCACAAATCTTTGAGACAACTTTCGAAACTATTTGAAATGATTATATTGTTCAAATTGTTAATGAAATTTTATAGTACCTTAGTTTTTCTCCTAATTTTGTTGTTCTGATTTAAGGCTTCATTTGCCATATTGTTTCTTGGATATTTATTCTTGGTATATGTGCATTATTATGTCTTTGATATTTGATAATATTCTAATGATTGGTAAACTTCCAATTTACCTACATTCATTAGTTTTCACACAGAAGGTTAAAGAATAAATTGTTGACATTTGGTAAGATTGGGTGAAAATCATTTAAAATTTCTCAGACTAAAGTAAAAACAGTAATGAGGGAAGAAGAAAACAAATAATGAGAACTTGAACTTGATAAGGGTTTGAAAGCAGAGTTTCTGTATATAACAGTATTGTTAATGGGGGAATCTTTTGCTTGATTCATGTTTCTCATGAACTAAATCAAAGACTGAGGAACCCCAAGGATTTTGACTTGGGCAACCAGCCAATAAGATAATGATGCTATTTACAAAGAGAAAATAATATAACATGTAGGACATACTTAGAGGTGAAATTAATTAGCTGTATTTCAGACATATTACTTTTGAGACAAATGGGAAATATTTAATTGAAGAAGAAGTCATACATTTATCTGGTGGAAATGGGGATTTCTCATGCTCTCAGAATTTGCATTGGATTGTTTATAATTCAGAAGAGTTCCACAATCTTCCTTCAAATAGTTCTCAAACATAGTGTTATATTTTTCTCAAATACTATAAACATTTATGTGTATCTAAAGAAGTTTCCTATAGTTAGACTTAAGTTTAGCTAGTCTCTCCCATTTAACAGTTATGAGAAGATTAATAATTTAGCTAACCTTGTTTAAGCTTTAATTTTCTTATCTGAAATGGTAGACATATTTCCTTGTAAAAACTTAAAAGAATTATCCCTTATAATCATTGTGTATCTTCACCTGAATGTAATAAAGATAGATATGTTTTCTGAAAACAGAATAGGACACTGGAATGACTGGATACACATTATTAGATTAGTCAACTTTCAATTAATTATTTACAATCTGGATATGATATCTCTTTGGAAACTATTGCATATGCTTGTAACTTATTATAGCCAGGTAAGG
This sequence comes from Tokudaia tokunoshimensis, assembly GCA_036184795.1. NCBI lineage: Eukaryota > Metazoa > Chordata > Mammalia > Rodentia > Muridae > Tokudaia > Tokudaia tokunoshimensis. The sequence continues at coordinate 25,855,804 of BTHU01000018.1, forward strand.
AGAATATGTTTGATTCCTGTTTGTGTTTGTGTGTTTTCATTTTTTTTTTGTTTGTTTGTTTACTTAATTTGACTTTTTCTTAATTTTCAATTTAAGAATTTAGTAGTCATAGAGAATTTTTCGTTTTACTCAAATTGCAAATTCAAATTTAATTATAAATTTTTTCTTAGTAAGTATTGGTACATTTTACTGAGATATAGTTACACATTATTTTCCATTAGTTAAATGGAGCTGTCCAGTCTTTTGAGACCATTTACATGATTTTTCTATAACTAGATGTTAGAAGAGGAATTAAAAATTAATTTTAGAACCAGACTGTAAAAGCTTCTGTGTTGTCCTCATCTAGTCTTTGAGGATCTTGAAGACATTATATGCTGTACGCTACAGATACACAATTAAGAAATGGTGTTTTGCCTAATCAAAATTAAAGTAGAGGCTATCTCAATATGTATTTTTTTCTTCTTTATTATACTTTATTTGTGTTTAAAATGTTATCCTCTTTCCTAGTTCTCCCCTCCCGCCCCCGAAAACACCCTATCCCATTTCCTCTCCCCCTGCTCACCAACCTACCCACTCCTACTTCCCAGTCCTGGCATTACCCTATATTGCAGTTCGAGCCTTCTCAGGACCATGGACCTCTCCTCCTGTTGATGTTCATACATATGCAGCTGGAGCTGTGGGTCCTTCCATGTGTACTCTATGGTTTTTGGTTTAGTCCCTGGGAGCTCTGGGGATCCTGGTAGGCTCATATTATTGTTCCTCCTGTGGGGCTGCAAGCTCCTTCAGCTTCTTGGGTCCTTTCTCTAACTCCTCTATTGGGGACCTTGTGCTCAGTACAATGGATGGCTGAGAGAACCCAACTGTGTATTTGTCAAGTCCTGGGAGAGACTCTCAGGAGACAGTTATATCAGGCTCTTGTAAGCAAGTACTTGTTGAGATCCACAATAGTGTCTGGGTTTGGTTACTTTATATGGGCTGGATCCCCAGGTGGGGAAGTCTCTGGATGATCTTTCCTTCAGTCTCTGCTCCATACTTTGTCTCTGTATCCCCTCCCATAGGTATTTTGTTCCCCCTTCTAAGAAGGACTCGTGTAAACTTAAGAACAATGGTGTATATTCCTGTGTATCTTTTTATCTTTTGCTGCAATTCTTACTGATTTCCCTGAATGTAACTGAAATTACAACATTGCAGTCTTCATTACTATTGTACTCTTCTCTAGTCACTACACTGATATTGTTTTTTTTTTTTCCTGATATATTTTGGGGCTTTGTATTAGAAACATGCTAATTTGATGTCTAAAAAGATTGGTCATTTCATCATACTGTTTTTTGTTATTTTAACTTGACAATGTTATTCTACTTGACAATTTTCAGGTATTTAAATTCCATAATTGATACAATTATATTATTCTATATTGATAGTTTAGATTAAGACACTAATTGTATTAGTGTGCATTTTTGAATAATGTTTATCTGTTCCTTTTAGTTAAGTATGTTTCATGCCTACTTCTGTAAGTCATCTGAAATTATTGTTCAAGGAATATAGACTTCAAAACTTTTTTTTCTATGCCATTTGTTTTTTTTAATTTTTTATTTTGTATATTCTATATTTGCATTCCAAATGATTTCCCCTTTCTATGTATACCCTACCCAAAAGTCCCATAAGCCCTCTTCCCTCCCCCTGTTCCCCAGTCAACTCCCTCCTGCTTAGGCAAGTGGTCAGAACTGGAAAATATCATCCTTAGTGAGGTATCCCAATCACAAAAGAACACACATGGTATGCAGTTAATAAGTGGATATTAACCCAGAAGCTCAGAATACCCAAGACACAATTCACATATCAATTGATTCTGAAAACTTTCTTAACATTGACTCTAGGGAAAATATTTTCTCATGTTCTCTTTGGATCATTTTATTAGCCAGTTACATATCAAGACATACTAATCCAGACACAATTGATATATTATTTTCAATGACTACCAGCAGCTAAAGTTTTGTTCTTTAAAATAATTAAAAAAAAAAAAAAAGCTCAGGCATTGACACTTGGAGCGTTTCTAAGCTGTCCTGTAGATTTTTTAAGTTCCTGATCCTAGAAAGGCTGTCCAGATGTTTCTTTAAAACTAAGCAGGCTGTGATTCCAATTAGTCCTTTATTTATGTCCCAATAGAATTTTAGTTCTGTTACAGAGTATATGAGAAGACCTTTATGCTACACTTTCCATTATTGTTTTCTTTCTAATATGCAAATTAGGTAATGTGCCGAAATAAACACTTCATTTTTATTTTGATAAAAGCTTTCTTCTAAAATATTTGACTTCTATACTTTTCAGAAAATACTACCTAATACCTATCTATAAAAGATGATACCATCATTTTTTACCAAACAATTTTACTTCGGCTCTTATAAAATCTTGCCTTATTTGTGCAAATGCTTGTGATACCTAGCTTTAGAGAAGAATACTGTAAAGACATTTTATCAAGAACTGTAATCTGATCATGTTCCTTGTCCTCCAGTGTTTGTTAGATATTATCTTCGTACCAGATTAGCTCAGGTTCAATCTCCTATCTAACTAATAATTCATCTGTGTGATATTAAATCTCACACAATTTTACCTTTGTATCAGTGTCTTCCTTCATATGGTGTGTCTGAAGATGAGCCTTATCTATTTTCAATGTTGAAAAATTTATTACTATGACCCCTATATGAACAACAGATGTCATGAAGAATATCTTTATTACTATAATTTTCCACACTGATATTGCATAACTTATTTTATTTCCACACTCAAAATGATGGTTATTTATAGCTTCAAGCTTATTCTTTTCAGATAAGTTCCTGTTCTTTTTAATACCTTTAAATGTTCTCATTTTGTTCATTTCAAAGCAGTATAATTAGATCTTTTTTAATTCTTCATATTATATTAGATATTTCTATGGAGTTGTCTTAAAAAGTATATTCTATGACCTCTTTCATAATTCTTGGTGTGAGTTCAAACAATTCTTACTTTATCAGAAGCCATATTATTTACAATTTAAAGCTTTCTCTCAAGAACTATCTTTCATTTTTAGTTCTTTTTCTGGTAATATTAATATTACTTTCTTTTTTATATAATGAGCATAGAGAGTATATCTCCCACAATGTCTTGTACTTTTACAACATCTTCTTCCTAAATTATTACATATACTATTTTAAACTTCCTTTATTCTACTTAAAGATGTTTTATACTTTTGATAACTACATGTCTCTTCTTTGAAGTCACTTTACTCTTGTTATTTCTGATCATTGGATTATATAAATCCCATAGTGTCTTGATTATTGATGACTTTGAACTAGTCAAATAAAAGTAGTATAATTTTCTCTTTCTTCTTTTCATATAGACATTGTGGAACCACAACTATGACTTATTGCTCCTTTATTTATGAGGATTCCATATTCCTCTATTGTAAATTTCCTCTTCCAAAATTTGTTATTTTTAGTTCAGTCTTTATTATTGTTACTGGAAAAGACATTTTCACAAGACACCTTCAGAACCACCCAATGACCACAGCCACCAATTAATTGCTTCATCAAGTTGTCTGAAAATATACACGACTTCTCTTATATGAAATATCTGCATTCATCACTAATCAAATTAACAGACATGTGCTTATCCTGTGCCAGACTGGTGGTCAAATACCTTTTGCCATTTGTTCAATAAAAACTTTGACTAAAATTTTGTTTTTATTATATTTGTAAGGTTTGTGTACCAATTTAAAAGTGAAAACCTATCTACGAATTTAAGTTAATGAAAATTGATTATTTGTGATATTCCCTAGTCTCAAATTGTAATTATATAGACATAAGTTGTGTCTTGCATAAAAGTCTTAAACAATCTTAATTTATGAAAGAAAACTTTGTATTGCAGTTGTTAGATATAGAAATGTCTTGCTGTCACTGCTTCTCCATGAAGCCATGCCCACAAGAATTATATAGTATTGTTGTATTATTTAACTTTTTATCTTAATCTTATAGAATGGCAGTTAATTTATAATTCTATGCATTCACTTTGTTGTAGAGGTATATCTTACAATACTCTGTGATTCTTATTTTCTTTTCTGTTATTCTTAAATGATATAGAAAACAATATACATTTCTATTTTTCAATGCTAAACATTGTTGTTTCAGTTTGGAAACTGGAACTCTATATAGTCTAGACTGGCTTGAACTTGTGAATACTCCACCTCAATCTACTTGATTTGAAGATTTTGGTTGCATACTACCACATTTGACACTCATTTTAAATATTAAAACTTATATTTTATATCATTTAACAAGTACAGGAAAGGTATTACCTTCTCTGTCAAATATCTGAGTCTTATAAAACAGGACAATATAAAAACATAGAATCCTTCTTTGTGTGCATGTTCGAGTTGTGTGTGTGTGTGTGTGTGTATGTGTGTGTGTGTGTGTGTATGTGTGTGTGTGTTTATTTGCAACCAGAATAACTACTCTCAGTTCACTGAGTACATTTTTTTTTCTTTTGGCATTGACAATCACAATGGAAAAGTAAGTAGGTGGTGTGTTGTTCCAATATTTGTAAAAAACATTTGAAAGCTCAAATTGATATTAGAGACTAGGTTTTGGCTTAGTTGCTAAAGCATGTTTTGTACATACATGAGAGATTGGATCCAGACCTCTTGGGAAAAACAAACAAAAACAAAACCAAGGAAGAGTAATGCTGTGATTCAGCCAATAAGAAGTCAACTAGAAGAGAACCTCTGGAGTTTGCTATCCAGTCTGTGAACTTCAGGCTCAGTAAAAGTCAGACCCTGTCACAAAAAGTGTGGAGACTGATAAAGGAACATAACATGAATCATGGCAACCACATGAATCCAGAATGTATCTCTCAACTGCACCCATAAACAAGCATACATCTTATGTGTGCATACACTCTACATAGACAGACACATAAAAACACAGCTTATATTCATGTTATATGATGTTCTTTACTGAGCAGAGGATGGCTTTATCTAACATCAGTGGGAGAGAAGGCCTGATGCCCCAGCATAAGAGAGTGCTGGAGGGTTGAGTTGGAAGTGGGTGAGTGGGTTGAAGAACAACCTCATAGAGGCAAAAGGGAGGGGCAGAGGGAGGGTTGAATGAGCTGTTTGTGGAGGAGTAAGTGGGAAAGAGGATATCATTTGAATTGTGAACAAATAAAATAATTAATAAAAAACAGACCCAAAGTCACATAAAGGGACATATATCTAAGGAAAAATATTGATTGGAAACAAATATTTTTATTGAATTTTCTATTTGGTATGAATATGATATAATTAAATAGTGTTTGAATCAAGGGTGTAATTTTCTGTTTTATATTTAGGAAAATATTTCACATTTCAGAAGAAATATGTAGAATTCATTTTGAACAATTTTGTTAAATGTGTAACCTTTCAAGAGAGAAGAATTTCAGAACTCTTAATAAGGAAAAAATCAAGGCCAAAATTGATCATCTGATTTTGTAAGGTTGTCATATATGTGTGTTTAGTTTACTCTATACACTCATGAGTACAAATGAGTAACTATTAGTGTGTGGTATGTGTATTTATGTCTAATACTACAAAAAAAAGTAAGGGTGTAAATGAATGTCACCCAGTTGTAGGTTTTCTGGTGAATCTAGAGAGGAAATTTCTTTTTTTGTTAGATGATGTTCTCAGACTTCAGATATTCTTTACACAATTAATAAGTGATTTATCCCATTTTATATCCTATAACATGGAATAAAAACATGTTAAACATTTTCAGAATTAATAGTTTTATTTTATGTTTCATTCACCTTCTCTATTTAATTGGAATCAATGTCTTTTATTGTGCCACACTGCAGCTAACACACCAGGTCCTCAGTATTAGTGTTCATACACAAATATCCTCAGCCAAGACTCTGTTCCAAGATAATGGTATACTGTTCAGTGCACCCCTTTATTACCTTCTTATTTTTTTTATTATGAACCATATTATAAAGTAAGGGCAAATACTACATATGCACAAGATCTTGGCATCACAGAATCTTTTCTCTTTGATGAGAGATGAAGAGTATGCATTTTTACAGGTCAATTCATCTGTACAGAAAATAATTGGGGTGAGCAAAGAGTATATATCAGGTGGTTACAAATTCATATATATTTCTTCAAAACATGAAGTTCAGAACAATCACATATGTAGCCTAAGATAACTGAAATAAGCACAATGGGAAGAAACAATAGAAATCAGCTCACCGGGACTTTCAAAATATTGAAGAGGTCTGAAGAATCCAAATAATCTCCATGGGGATTAGGTCATGATGACTCTGAATCAGTCTGAGCTGCAGTGCTCAAAACATCATTGCTATTATAAATAGATTTTATCTTGTTAGAAAAAATATCCCTGGTACAAGGCTACAGAAATCAAGCCCTGTTCAAGACAGAGAAAAGAACTCTAGGGCAAATGCACAGAAGAGAATGAGTTCTAAAACAATATCTGGAATCACATTCTATTTTGCAGTGAAATCCTTAGAATGTCTGTTTTAAAGACTTGATGTTATGCTCTTGAAAGCAATGGTACAAATGTAAGTGGAAACTGGATTCTTGTGCTTGAATTGTTAGTATAGGTACATGCTTAGAGAGGTATTATTTAATGATTATGGTAATTTCAGGCATTTTAAGTCATAATCCTCTGTACTTGTAACATTTCAGTTTAAACATTTCATTGAAATTTGTTCAAGTATTTGAGATAGAAAATATTATAATATCCTTAGTAATCAAGGTAAGGTCTAGTTTGTACTCTCTAAATTTAAAGATAATTTACCTGTTTCATGATCATTTGTAACATGTGATACAATAAATGGAATTACAGAAAGGCATTTTTTTTACCATCAATCTAAAATACCTATATTTTTCTAGGCTATAATAATTTTTATGCTATAGTTTATGTTTTATGATTAGGACCAATGAACGTGATTTTTTAAAGTTTTACAGTCTGAGAAAATCTTGAATGACTGGAGCTCACACTGTCCCAATTCAACTGTGTGTGAGTGTGTGTGTGTGTGTGTGTGTGTGTGTGTGGGTATAGTTGCATTATATATATATATATATATATATATAATTTACTGAGTATTCAAGATTTGTATTATATAAGAAGAAAAATAATCTAGAATTGAATCCTAAAATAGACCATTTTATTTCAGAGAAAACAATATGACATTGTACACAGAAAAGCATGTGTTTTGTTTGAAAGTGAGTCAAATTGGTAGAGAAGAGAGGAGGGATGATCAGAGGAGCATTGGAAATTTTCATTGCAGGCAATTTCTTTTATGATATGTAAAACAATGAGAACAACGTTATATATTATGCATTAAGAGAAATATGTAGAACTAAAATAATGTAACCATGAAATCAATTGTAAACTATGAACTTTCTTTGAAAACTTACCATATGCCATATTGATTCTAGATTTATAATATGTTAGTCTGTGAAGAGAATGAGAGAGTTGATACATAAGAACTAAATACTTTCTGTCTATTATAAATTAAATATAAATTTACCTAGAAAATGAAATTACTTATTAAGGATAAGAAAATATTCAAGCTTTTCTACTAGAACAAGGTTACTTGCTCTGTAATCTATATAAGCAGCACAGGCTTGAAGTAAAAGTATTTACAATCTTTAAAAATTACTTTTACAAATATCTTAATAGTATGGAGTATTCTCAAATTTCTTCAAAATTCTCTCTTTAAGAAATATCATAGCAATACCTAACTCAATGTGTAACCTTATAGAAAGAACTTCACTTAGACTATGTAAATGTGCTCTTTCTCAAATATCCCCAAGCAAAAGTAATAAAAGAGCTTACCTTGCAAATTGACTTTTGCATTTTGAAAAAATAGATTCAGAATGTTAACACACACACACACGCACACGCACACGCACACACACACATACACACATACTCACACATACCAAAGACAAGAAAAACAAAAAACAACCAACCAAACAAAAAACCTATCTAGTAGATAGGAAATAAAGATCTGTATATTAAATATCAGGTTTTGTATTCAAAGGCTGTGACAAAGTTAAAAGCATATGAAACAGCAATTTTGATAGAAGAATGTGTGACGTGAATATTCCATGCTAGTTCTGCATTCATAATTCTTCTTAATATTTAATCTTTTTTGTTTCTTTATTTTTTAATTTTAAACTCCAGATTTTATTCTCCCCCGGTTCACCCTCTGGCTGTTTCACAACCCATACCTCCTCACCACCCCCCTGTCTCCATGAGACTATCCCTACCCCTCACCCCTACCCCACTTGACCTCTAAACACCCTGGGGCCTCCAGTCTCTTGAGGATTAGGCGCATCTTCTCTGACTAAACCCAGACCTGGCAGTCCTCTGCTATATATGTATTGGGCAGCCTCATATCAGCTGATGTATGCTACCGGGTTGGTGGTCCAGTGTCTGAAAGATCTCAGGAGTTAATTGAGACTGCTGGTGCTCCTACAGGGCTTTCCTCCTCCTCAACTTCTTCCAGCTTTCCTCTAATTCAAATATAGGTGTCAGCAGTTTCTGTCTATTGGTTGGGTGCAAATATCTGCATCTGACTTTTTCAGCTGCTTGTTTGGTCTTTTGGAGGTCAGGTCCCTTTTGGTGAATGCCCCATTGACTCAGTAATAGTGTCAGGTCTTGAGACCTCCCCTTGAGCTGCCTCCCACTTTGGGACTGTTGCTGGAACTTCTTTTCCTCAGCCTGTGCTCCATTTCCATCCCTGCAGTTCTTTCATACAGAAACAATTATGGGTCAGAGTTTTGACTGTGGGATGGTGTATTAGTTAGGGTTCTCTAGAGTCACAGAACGTATGGGTAGTCCCTATATAGTTAGGGAATTTGTCGATGACTTACAGCTTGTAGTCCAACTCCCCAACAATAGTCAGCAGTACTTGTGGATGGAAATCCAAGGATGTAACTGTTGCTCAGTCCCACAAGGCAGCCATGGATGGAAGTCCGAGGATCTAGCAGTTGCTCCATCCCACGAGGTAGGCCAGGAAAAGCCAGAGTAAAATCTTCCTTCTTCCAATGTCCTTATATAGGTCTCCAGCAGAGGGTGTGGCCCAGATTAAATGCGTGTGCCACCACGCCTTTAATCCCAGATGACCTTGAACTCAGCGATCTCCTAATCTTAATCTTCTGGAATTCATAGTCACTATGCATCAAGATCTCCAGGTCAGAAACTTGTATCTCTGAGCCTCCAGATTAGGATTATAGGTGAGCCTTCCAATTCTTGATTAGTTCATTCCAGATTTAGTCAAGTTGACAACCATAAATAGCCACTACAGACGGCAACCCCATGCCCCACTTGATGCCCTGTCTATCTGCTGAAGGTGGGCTCTATAAGTTTCCTCTCCATACTGTAGGGCATTTCATCTAAGGTTCCTCTCTTTGAGTCCTGAGAGTTTCCTACCTCCCAGGTCTCTGGTACATTCTGGAGCCCCGACCTATCCTCCTACCGTGTGAGGTTGCATGTTTCTATTCTTTCTGCTGGCCTTCAGGGATTTTTCAGCCCTTTTCCCCCACCCAATACCCAGTCATGTTCCCCTCTCTGCCCATCCCCATCCCCTATCCCTTTCCCTCCCTGATCCCTCTCTTCTCCCTTGTGGTTTCATTATTCTCCCTCCCAAATGGGCCTGAGGCATCCTCACTTGGGCTTCACTTGATATTTAAGCTTGATTGGAATGAGTACTCAGGAATAGAGCCTCACTGTGAACAACTCATGTTCCGGTGAAACATTCCTCCACAGCTTTCTTGGTTCACTCACACTTGGTTATTACTTTTTTTTTTTTTTTTTTTTTGCCAAGTGGTTAATGTTAGCTCTATTTCAGTTCTACTGTAACTTTCAGCATTAATTTAGACATTTAAAGAAGAACATTTGTTCTTTGAACATCTAAGGAGCAATTAATTTACTTTGTTAAATCAAGAGGTAATACTCTTATTATTTTATTAAGTTCATCTTAATCCCATATTCAAAAAACATATATTTAGAACTCACATTTCTGGTACTATTTTAAAATTAAGGTTAACTTTTCAGTTTAAACTTAAAGTTAAACCATGGCTTTATTTATATACTTTAATAAATACCAAGAAAAGGACTGTATTTGTAAATCCAAAAAAGAAAAAATGTTGATATAATCCTTCACAGGTAAAACTCTGGGAGTTCATAAAACATATTTTACTTTCTTAGTTTTATTTGTGAAAAGTCAAATTTTATCCTTCTAAATGAATATGTTGATATGTTTGTACATCTGAATACCTGGTGATTCATTTCTTACTTCCTTCTGTCCCAGTGACTCTTGTCTTCTCATTATGCCATGCACTTACACTGTTTTGAGTGGAGTCAAGACTGAATGTTATGATTTACAAAATGCTTAAGTAATTGTCATATTGCTTTCATGATTTTGTTGTTCTAAGGACACACTAGTCTAGTTGTGTTACTAGTGATTTGATTTATATTCTCTAAAGACCAAGTTAGTATAATTTTAAGAAACTGAGAGTAATCACCCAAGGCCCAACTCCTAGAAAAGAAATATTCACCCATGTGAATAACTGTGGTATTTTGACCAACAATGACCCTCTAGTTATTTTTGAATTCTTGTTCATTAGGCGGTGGCCCTACTTGACAGGAATTAGTACGTGTGACTTTGTTGGAGTGGGTGTGGATTATTCGGAGAGAGTGTCATTTCCTACTTTGGGGTATCAAAGTCTTAAGCCACACACAATGTCTTCTTGCTGCTTGCTGACCCTGATGTAAAACTATCAGCTACTCCTCCAGCACCACGTCTGCCTGCTTGCTACCATGTTTCTAGCCATATGGATAATGGACTAAAATAAAGTAAGAAAGCCTCAATTAAAAATTCTGTTTTATAAGTGTTGCCATGGGCAGAATGAGTGAGAGGAGGGCAGTTAAGTGAGTGCAGCTCAGTTGATAACTGTAATACAGGGGAGTATAGTTGTGAGTCAGTGCAGCAAGAATAATACAGTGGAGGAATGTCCGTTCATGAGTTCATGGAATTTATTGCAAGTCAGGAGAGGCAGTGGAAACCAGCGAATAAAAAAGGATCAAAGATTGAAAAAAATGCGAGAGTTAGATTGAGGCCAAGCAGATCATTTCAGTAAGAAGCTGAGGGAAGCCAGATTGAACCATTCAATTCACACAGGAATTTCAATCAGAACCAGCAATGTAGAATTCAGAAAGAACTAGAAAGAGTGAACTTATTCAGCAGTAAGTCTCTGAGACAACTACAAAATGTAAATGTGTTAAATTTATAATATTGGTCCTAGAGATTGATCTCAGTTCTTCATGAAAACTTGGCTACAAGCACCTTACCTGATGATCCATCTTCTTGGGAAAATTCCCTTCTTTTATTCATTCAGTAATCCTCTTATTCAGTAATCATTGCTTTACTCATTTATATTTTTAAAATATTGAATTTCTCTTTTGTCATTGCTCACTTGTTTCTCACAATTGAGCATTAATTTTATTGTATTTTATATGTGTGTTATATTTTATGTGTATGTTTTATAGGTGTGTGTGTGTGTGTTGGTGTTGTTGTTGCTGTTGTTGTGCATTCATATGCTCATGTGGAGGCCAGAGGTCGACTTCAGTTTCTTTGTTTGCTTTTCTCCCATGGTTCTACATTTCTTACCTTTTACCTAAAGAACACTGATTTGGCACATGAAACCCCAATGATACGGTCTCCATGTCTCTAGCAGAGGCATTGCAAACATATTGTAGGTCACGGTTTTTATGTGGGAATTATAGATAACACACAGAATTCCAAGGTTGTACAGTATGAACTTTACCACTTGAGAAATCTACTCAAATAAACTTTTAAATTTATTTTAATACACACTAGCTTAGGAGTCATGATTAGCTTGCTTTGTTGTTATATGCATTTGATTTATTAAATTACAAAATCCAAGCTGAAAGAACAGATTGCAGAAGCAATCCACATCGTGTGAATTCACATTCAATGTAGAAAAATGCTTCTACCCACCATTTTGTGTTCGGTGTGTTTTGTTACTTAGAAGATGATTTAACTTGATTGACTAAGTTTTGACTAAGTATTCAATACAATAATAAAATATGGCATTTCAAAAAACAACAGGTTCTACAGGTCTTGGGGAGTTATAACTAAAAAATGTTTTTTCTCAAACCTTGGTGTCTATGAGTCTCTGATGGAGGTTAGAAAGTTGTTCTCCTTCACTCCTTTATTTTCCAGAGGACTGTCATTTCTGGATGTGGCTGTGGCTGTTCTAATCTCCTTGACTTACAAATACATCAATAGGATTGAATTACAGTATACCTTAATGGATACAGTTAACATTTTTTTCAGTGAGAATATCCTATTTTTATATGCAGTCTCCTAAAAAGATAGTAATGATTAGGACTTTATTTCATAATTTGAGGGGGCACAGTTCATCTCCAGATACCGATAAATATATTTCCACCTAAGAGTAAGGAAGATCAAGAGAACCAAATAACACTATGGAAATATTTCTAACTCTCTTGAAATTTTATTCTACAGTTCTTATAATCAAAAATTCTAACAGAAAATAATATATATAACTGAGGAATGGTGAATACGTAATGTAAACAATATGCCAGAGGTTCTTCATGTGAATTGGACTCTGAATAATTAGGTAGAAAATGACATGCATAGACTACAAAATATTTCCACACTAGTTCTATAAATTTTAGAAATCACTATATATCTTAAAATGAATAACTGTATATTTAAGTACACCCATTTTATTGTATGCAAATAAATCTTCAGTAAAATTTTTCTCATGTAAAAATCATATGGGAATAGGGACATCAAAAGACTAAACTAGAAACATTTGTATACTGGAGAGAAACTTTTAAATACAGTGTATCCCAATAGTCTACCATAGACAAAACTGATTAAAATAAGTAAAATCTACTATATTATTAGGTAGAAAATATGCTTTTTATTTCTGAAAATTAAATTCTTGAGAATGTTTTAACAATCATAAGAAATAAATTAATTCTTTATATGATTTAGCTCTGTATACTTGTCATAAAAATTTATTTCCATCTTAGATTTAAAAAAAAATGTGCAAGGCTCATATTTAACCTGAGATAGGGTTGAAGAAGAGATGTATGATAAACCTAAAATATTAGACATCACACCTTAAAAAGGTTTCATGCCAACGTTCTGACCTTGTGATTTTCTGGTGGACAGAACAAGTAAATTTACTACCTGATATCTTAAACTAAAAATGTATCCTTAACAGAATAGCACATTATATCCAGTATCTGATAAGCCATAGTCTATTAGTTTGGTTGATCTATCTGTCTTTTGTAGTTACTCCCATTCCACAAATCTAAGTAGAAGAGTTTATTATACAGCAAATTTGAAAAGATTGACATTTTTTTTAAAAATCCTTCAAAGTTTTAGAGCATGTCAAGTGTGCCTCTCAACAGTTTCCTGGTCGAAAGTCACTATTAAAGTAACAAAAGCCATTGAAAGCCAATCAGATAGGAATGTCATGCTGGAATTTTCTTTCCAGCAACTGTGCAAGTGGGTATGGCCAGGAGCATAGGAAACACATGAGCAGCAGAGCAGCTGGGACAGGGTCCTTCCTGCCCCACCTGCACCCAGGAGCTGGGTTATTCCACAGCCTTCTGTGCACTGGTCCTGACAGGGAAGAACTGGTCTCCAGGAAGTTCTTCGACTCCTGGGATTGGAGGTGAGTCCACCATTTTCTCTCCAGTGACTGTGCAGGCAGGTACAGATAGGAACACAGGAGTGGCAGAGCAGCTGGGACAGGGTCGTTCCAGGCTCCACCTGCATACAGGAGCTGGGATGCTCTATAACCCTTTGTGCCAGGGAAGAACTGGTCTCCCAGGATTGCTGAGAAAGGCTTGCATGCCCACAGGAGGGACAAGCTCCAGACAGAGACAACAGGACTAACACCAGAGATAACTAGATGGCAAAAGGTAAACCCAAGAACTTTACCAACAGAAACCAAGTCAACATGGCCCCATCTGAACCAAGGTCTCCCACAATAGCAAGTCCTGGATACCCCAACACACTGGAAAAGCAAGACTTAGATTTAAAATCATAGCTCATGATGGTGAGAGAGGACTTCATTAAGGACATAAAGAACTTCCTTAAAGAAATACAGGAGAACACAGGTAAACAGGTAGAAGCCCTTAAAGAATTACAGGAAAGCACATCCAAACAGGTAAAGGAATTGAACAAAACCATCCATGATCTAAAAATGGAAGTAGAACAATAAAGAAACCACAAAGGGAAATAAATTTGGACACAGAAAACCTAGGAAAGATGTCAGAAGTCATAGATGCAAGCATCAACAACACAATACAAGAGACACAAGAGAGAATCTCAGGTGAAAAAGATACCATAGAAAATATTGACACAACAGTCAAAGAAAAAGCAAAATGCAAAAAAGTCCTAACCCAAAACAACCAGGAAATCTAGGACAAAATGAGAGGACCAAACCTAAAGATTGTAGGTATATAAGAGGGTGATGATTTCCATTTTAAAGGGTCAGTAAATGTCTTCCACAAAATTATAGAAGAAAACTTCCCTAACCTAAAGAAAGAGATTCCCATGAACATGCAAGAAGCCTACAGAACTCCAAATAGATTGGACCAGAAAAGAAATTTCTCCTGTCACATAATAATTAAAACACCAAATGCATTAAACAAAGAAAGAATATTAAAAGTGGTAAGGGAGAAAGGTCAAGTAACATATAAAGGCAGGCCTATCAGAATTACACCAGATTTCTCTCCAGAGACTGTGAAAGACTGAAGATCCTGGGTAGATGTCATATAGACTCTAAGGGTACACAAATGTCAACCCAGGCTACTACATCCAGCAAAATTCTCAATTACCATAGATAGAGAATCCAAGATATTCCATGACAAAAAAAAAATTTACACAATATCTTTCCACAAATCCAGCCCTTCAAAGGATAATGAATGGAAAACCCTCCAAAAGGACAGAAACTACACACTAGAAAAAGCAAGAAATTAATCTTCTTTTAACAAACCCAAAATAAGAGAGCCACACAGACATAAATCCACTTCTAATAACAAAAATAACAGGAAACAACAATCACTTCTCCTTTATATCTCTTAATATTAATGGACTCAATGAAAAGACATAGACAAACAGACTGGATACATGAACAGGACCCAATATTTTGTTGCATACAGGAAACTCACCTCAGGCACAAAGACAAGCACTACCTCAGAGGAAAAGGCTAGAAAACATTTTTCCAAGCAACTGGTCCCAAGAAACAAGCTTGTATAGCCATTATTATATCGAATAAAATCATCTTTCAACCTAAAGTAAACAAAAAAGATAAGGAAGGACACCATGATCAAGTAGGCTTCATCCCGGGGATTCAGGGATGGGTCTATATATGGAAATCCATCAATGTAATCCACTATATAAACAAACTCAAAAGAATAAAAAACACATGATCTTTTCATTAGGTGCTGAGAAAGCATTTAACAAAAATCCAACATTCTTGGAAAGATCAGGAATTCAAAGCCTGTACCGAAACAAAGTAAAAATAATATCCAATAAACCAGCAGCCAACATTAAACTAAATGGAGAGGAACTTGAATAAATCCCACTGAAATCAAGGACTAGACAAGGCTGTTCACTCTTCTCCGAAATGTTCAATATAGTATTAGAAGTCCTAGCCAGAGCAATTAGACAGCAAAAGGAAGTCAAATGGATACAAACTGGAAAGGAAGATATCAAAGTATCACTATTTGCTGATGATACGATAGTCTACATAAGTGACACCAAAAATTCCACCAGAGAACTCCTAAACCTGATAAACAACTTCAGCAAAGTGGCTGGATATTAAATTAACTCAAACAAATCAGTAGCCTTCCTATACTCAAAGAATGAAGCAGCTAAGAAAGAAATTAGGAAAATGACACCCTTCACAATAGTCACAAATAATATAAAATACCTTGGTGCGACTCTAACCAAGCAAGTGAAAGATCTGTATGACAAGAACTTCAAGTCTCTGAAGAAAGAAATTGAAGAAGATCTCAGAAGATGGAAAGATCTCCCATGCTCATTGATTGGCAGGGTTAATATAGTAAAAACGGCCATCTTACCTAAAGCTATCTACAGATTCAGTGAAGTCCCCATAAAAACTCCAACTCAATTCTTCATAGAGTTTGAAAGAGCAATTTCCAAATTTATCTAGAATAAAAAAAAGAAACAAGATAGGTAAAACTATTCTCAACAATAAAAGAACCTCTGTTGGAATCACCATCTCTGTTCTCAAGCAATACTACTGAGCAATAGTGATAAAAACTGCATGGTATTGGTTCAATGACAGGCAGTAGATCAACGGAATAGAATTGAAGACCCAGAAATGAATTCATACATATGGTCTCTTGATCTTTGCCTAGGATTTAAAACCATCCAGTGAAAAAAAGACAGCATTTTGAGGAGATGTTTCTAGTCAACTAGCAGTCAACATGTACAAGGATGAAAATTGATGCATTCTTATTTCACTGTACAAAGCTCAAGTCTAAGTGGATCAAGAACCTCCACATAAAGCCAGAAACACAGAATCAAATAGAAGAGAAAGTGGGGAAGAATCTTGAGCACATGTGCACAGGGATAATTTCCTGAACAGAAAACCAATAGCTTATGCTCTGAGATCAAGAATTGACAAATGGGACCTCATAAAATTACAAAGCTTCTTCTCTAAGGAAAAGGACACTGTCAATAGGACAAAATGTTAACCAACAGAATGGGCTAATATCCAATATATGCAAAAGTCAAGATGTTAGAGTCCAGAGAACCAAATAACCATATTAAAAATTGGGGTACAGAGCTAAACAAAGAATTCTCAACTGAAGAATATCAGATGGTTGAGAAACACCTAAGGAAATGTTCAACATCCTTAATCATCAGGGAAATGCAAATCAAAACAACCATGAAATTCCACCTCTTACCATTCAGAATGGCTAAGATCAAAAACTCACGGGACAGCAGATGCTGGAGACGATGTGGAGAAAGAGGAACATTCCTCCATTACTGGTGGCATTGCAAGCTGGTAAAGCCACTCTGGAAATCAGTTTGTTGGTTCCTCAGAAAATTGGACATTGTCCTAGCTGAGGACCAAGCTATAACACTCCTGGGTATATACTAAGAAAATGCTCCAACATGTGATAAGGGTACATACTCTACTACGTTCATAGCAGCCTTATTTATAATAGCTAGAAACTGGAAAGAACCCAGGTGTCCCTCAACAGAGGATACAGAAAATGTGGTACATTTAACAATGGAGTACTTCTCAGCTATTAAAAACAATTAATTCATGAAATTCTTAGGCAAATAGATGGAACTAGAAAATATCATCCTGAGTGAGGTAAACCAATCACTAAAGAACACACATGTTATGCACTTGCTGATCAGTTGATATTAGCCCCAAAACTCGGAATACACAAGATACAACTCACAGACCACCTGAAGCTCAAGAAAAAGGAAGACCAAAGTGTGAATCCATTTATCCTTATTGAAAAGTGGATTAAAATACCCATGGCTCACAACCAACCAATAGCATAGGGTTCCCAATGGAGCATCTAGAAAAAGGACCCAAGAAGCTGAAGAGGTATGCAGCCCCACAGGTGGAACAATAATATGTACCAACCAGTACCTTCAAAGCTCCCAGGGACTAAACTACCAATGTAGGAACCCATGGCTCTAGCTACATATATAGCAGAAGATGGCCATTTCAGACATCAATGAGAGGAGAGGCCATTGGTCATTGAAGGCTGGATGCATCAGTGTAGGGGAATGCCAGGTCAAGAAATTGGGCGGGGGTGGGAGGTTGTTAAGCAGGGGGAGGGGAATGGGATAGGGGGTTTTCTGAGGAATAATCAGGGAAGGGGATTACATTTGAAATGCAAAAAAAGCAAATATCTAATAAAAAAAGGAATATCATGTTGGTGATATCTTCAAGGAAGTTATTCTCATAGTGCAGCCAAAGAACTTTCTGCCAGAGAAGTGTCATAGCTGAAGAATTCCTAGAAGATATCGAGAGGAAGGAAAGTCACTAAATATCACTAGCAGACAATCTCATTTTTCCTGACCACTTTAAATATTTAACAATTGCCTACTATTTTATAATGAAATATATGATTTCAGGACTAAACTTTTGTGTATGTGTTGTCAGCATACATATTTTATGTCCTTACATTTCTCCAGAATCATGTTTAAAGTTTGATTCTGGTTCCAGAAATCACCTTTTCTTATGAAATCAATTTCATCAGAAGTCAAAGAAAAAAAATCAATAAAGAAGGAATCAATGACTAGCAAAGAAACAGCAGAAAACATATAATTCTGTAAGTAAGCTGGGACATGCTGGGTTCTCATGTATTCAATTCCTATGTGGTAGATCATGTGTAAAGGGCAAAAATATGAGTTTAGTTAGATGTGTCAAAAGTCAAAACACAGCCCAAAATTTGAAATTAAATTTTAGTTGTAGCATTACCTTCCTTTTCTTTCTCAATTAGTACCAATTGTCAATTGGCATTGACAAGAAAAACTATATATTCATCACATTTTCTCATAATTATTTATTTTTTTCTAGCAGGATGCCCATAAAAATAATTTTCAAAGCTAAGTATGAAATGGACCATGTAAGCCTGAAAAATGTCATATATCTACTAATGAAGATCCTTCATGCAAGGTATTTTTACAGAGAGTTATTATATAGAAAACCATCATTTCTCTAACTAGTACATAAGGTGATTAAGCTACACAACATAAAATCATTTTCCTGTCATTTTACCTATATGATTATTTAAATTTCATGGAAAATATCATTTTTTCACATCTCTCTACAATGTATTTTGCTAACCATCTTAATTGGAGTATGAAGAACATAATTGAAAGATTTCTTTTCTAAATCTAGGTTTCCTATGACCAGCAATTAGCATATGGTAGGAAGACAGGCATGCTTTAAAGGATTATTAAGAGGTGAGGCCTCCTTGTCCGGTGTTGAATGGTGCCAGATGGCTTTCTAATTACTTACACTGCTGCATCTGGACTCCACTTCCTCCTCTCTATCTTCTTTGCAGAATTGCTGTTAATAGTCTGCACTCATTAATTTTCACATTTATCTGACCTACTGTCTTTTAGCCTGAGAAAATATGTCAATAGAGATTGTATTTTTAATTTAATTATTCCAGTGAATACAGATGTTTACCTTGACTGCCATATAAGTACTAAGTTGTTATTTAAATATATAGACAGATATGTGTTTGCTTTGCAACTTTATTGTGAACTACAAAAACTTTGATGTTGATGTTTCTGAAGTTTAATTTTGAGATCTAAGACATCGCTGCATTTTTTTTTGTCTATATTCACACATCCTAACTCAAGTTTGTAGTCAGAATAACAAAAAAATACTATAGGACAGATGTGCAATGTATGTGTGTGTGTGTGTGTATGTGTATACACACACACACACACACATATATATATATATATATATTAATATATATTAAGAGCTATTGTTGTGCCCATTTCAAGAACCCTGAAGACCCTCAATGAGCCAATTCTGATGCAATTGCACTAGTGGTATTATTCAAGCTCAAACTTGGGCCACACCACCATTTCTGATGCAAGAAGATGGGAGGGTAAAGCCCTGATCTTAGTTTCAAGCAAGCCTTTATAGAGGTATCTAAATAAGCAAGGGGTTTCCTAGCCTGGCACATATCTAATTTGGGAAATATTTATGAATTTTGCTGCCCTTTAAAATAACTGGTTGTTATT
The DNA here is from genome assembly GCA_036184795.1 of Tokudaia tokunoshimensis. Taxonomy (NCBI): domain Eukaryota; kingdom Metazoa; phylum Chordata; class Mammalia; order Rodentia; family Muridae; genus Tokudaia; species Tokudaia tokunoshimensis. The sequence continues at coordinate 25,875,676 of BTHU01000018.1, forward strand.
GGGAGCCAAATCATAAACTTAACTTTTGCTTTTCTCCTGATTAATGAGCGTTAGGAAATGAAGTGCCAGGGGCAGGCAGGCTTATTACCTGGAAATTAGTGCTAGGTGCAGATTTGTTATAGAGTAACCTTGAAATTGGTGCTGATGCGGGCTTGCTGGACAGTACCTCTAGCTCAACCTTAGGTCAAGTTCTCTAAGATGGAGTCTGATCCCAAGATTTTATCTCTCACTATTTATATGTGTGTGTGTGTGTGTGTGTGTGTGTGTGTGTGTGTGTGTAGAATATTAATAGTTACCCGTAATAGCTATTATATATACACATATATATATTCTACTTTCAAAACATAGTTCTTAAAATATAAAAAGCAATGATTGATTTTATAAAATACCAATTTCACATCCACAAGTCTGAAGAAATTAATAAAAATATGCTATTTATATGAAAGAGAGTCAAATATATTCCCAAAGTATAATAATTGTCCAAAAATAATTTATATCTTATAAAACTGGGTTTACAAAATATCACGTGATGAATCAGTAACAGTGTACGATATAATAATTTTTATACATTCTCAAAATTACTTTAAAAAGAAACGTATTCACCAAAGCCTTGCTAATACCCAATCAATTACAGCTGTGTTCAAGCAATAGTTCAACAAATAAAATATAATTGTTGACAGATTAACTAAAAAAGTAAACTTTAATTAAAGACCTGTAGCCTGTTTGCTCTTTGGTAGTGTATGTTTGAATTAGTAGCAGAAAACAATTATATTTTTTCTCATGAAACTGAAAATATTATATACAATTATAGTTATTATTTATGTGTTTATACATATAAATACATGTATATACATAACTATTTAATTTATAACTTTTCTATAATATAGTTTGAAAGTTAATTTAATTTTCAGAAAAATTTTAACAATTGTTTTCTCTGATCTAATTTGCAAACTAGAATAATTTACCTACCCTGAAATAAATCAAGCAATGCCACTTTGAAATTACAGTTTGGGCTAAGAACTTATTTCTCAATTTATTATTTTTTATTATACTGTTGTGTAATCAAAGAATATCATTTGTTCTTGTTTGTACACAATCAAAATCTATTATTTCTAGTATTTGCATCTTTTTAGTAATATCAAAATGTCTCATTATGACATATTTATATGCTTTTTAAGTGAATTTTGTCGTATTTCACATAGGTTGCAATAGTCAATATTACATGTCAGCTCAGCAAAACAATAGTCATGAGTTAGATAGTTAAAAAATAGTCTAGGTGGTATTGCAGGTAAATTTTCATTATCCTGCCTAAGCTCCACTAATTGGCTGAATTACAAAGACCCACCTGAGTTCCCTTGAACTCATAGATAGATAAAAGACACACACACAGTTGGTCCTTTTAAACTTGCTTTTGCACACAATTAATGGACAATACTATCTCTCGCCTGGAAAAGCATTTCCTTAACAAGATCATTTTTAGGAATTTTATCATTTTATGAACCTGTAAATGGAACTAAAATAGAGGACTGCCGATATGAATGAAATGTATATTTTAAAATTACAGTGGAGTATATCTTAATAAAGATTTCTAGACACTCACAAAAAAAAAACAAACAAACCCAAAAAACAAATAAAAAAAACCAATACCCTTAGCTCTGTATCTCTTATCTGCCCTAACTTTAGCAGGTTAGTTGAATCTAGTCCTGGCTAAACATGTCTGACCACCAGCCTATAGGTGCAGCCACATCCCACCTCTCCTCCTGAGACCTCACATGGTTGCCTGGTTATTCTTTCTCCAAAGCATGGCAAATTACCTTCTCCTCGCTTGTGCATCCCATTTTAAATCCAGGGACCCAGAAGTGCTGCCTGCGTCTTCAACAAAGGAATTCACCTATGGATTTCCTTTTTTTTTTTTAAATTTGAAATTTTCCATGTTTCCCCTCTGAAAATCCCCTATCCTATAGGCTCTCCTCCTGATCACTAACCTACCCACTCCAAATTCCCTGACCTGGCATTCCCCGTACCCTGGGGCAATGAGCCTTCACAGGTTCAAAGGCCTCTCTTCTCACTGATGTCCAATAAGGCCATCCTCTGCTACCCATGTGGCTGAAGTCATAGGTCCCTCTATGTGTAATCTTTGGTTGGTGGTTAAGTCCCTGGGAGCTCTGGGGGTACCGGTTGGTTGGTTCGTATTGTAGTTCCTCTTACGGGGCTGTAAACGCCTTCAGTTCCTTGGGTCCTTTCTCTAGCTCCTCCATTGGGGACCCTATGTTCAGTTCAATGGTCGGATGAGAGCATCTCCCCGAATTTGTCAGGCACTGGCAGGGCCTCTCAGGAAACAGGTACATCAGACTCCTGTCAGCTAGCAATTATTGGCATCTACAACAGAGTCTGGGTATCTGGGTTTGGTAACTGTATTTGGCATGAATCCCCAGGTTGGGCAGTCTCTCGATGGTCTTTCCTTCAGTCTCTTCTCCATAATTTGTCTCTGTATTTTCTCCTATGGGTATTTAGTACCCCATCTAAGAAGGTCCAAAATATCCACACTTGCCAGGAAATACAGCATTCAATGAGAAGACAAAACCAAAATATAGAAGAGAGTGAAGTTTCCCAACTTAAAGGGCCAGTAAATCTTCAACAAAAATTATAAAAGATGACTTCACTAACCTAAAGAAAGAGATACCAATGAACATACAAGAAGCTTACAGAACTCCAAATAGACTGGACCAGAAAAGAATTTCCTCCCGTCACATAATAATCAAAACACCAAAAGCACTAAACAAAGAAAGAATATCAAAAATAGTAAGGACCCTTAACCATGTAGCTCTTCCTGCCGTACTAGGAATCAAAACAATATTAATGAGTATAAAGAAACCTCACAAAGATCGAACAAAGAAAAACAACTGCAAATCAATTTTCCTTATAAATATTGACGCAAATATACACAACCCAAATCCAAAAACACATCAAATGATCATTCACAAAGATCAAGTAGGCTTCATCGAAGGGATGCAGAGATAGTTCAACATACAGAAATACATCAACTTAATATACTACAGAAACAAAGTCAAAGGGAAAAAAACCCATTTTATTAGATGCTGAGTATATTTTTATATATTTTGGATGGTCTTTTCTTCAGTCTCTGCTCCATACTTTGTCTCTATATTTTCTTCCATGGGTATTTAGTACTCCATCTAAGAAGGTCCAAAATATCCACACTTTCCAGGAAATACAGCACTCAAAGAGTAGACAAAACCTAAGTATAGAAGAGAGTAAAGTCTCCCAACTTAAAGGGCCAGTAAATCTTCAACAAAATATATTTATATATATTTTATATATTTTGACAAATGCTGAAAAAGAATTTGACAAAATCCAACATCTCATCATGGTAAAAATATTGGAAAAACCAGGAATTCAAACCCATACCTAAACACAGTAAAAGCAACATAGAGAAAAGCAGTAATCTACATTAAACTAACTGGAGAGAAACTTCACACAATTCCACTAAAATTAGAGACTAAATAAAGCTATACACTCTCTCTCCCTTTCTATTCAATATAGTACATGAATTTCTAACTAGAGCACTTGGACAACAAAAGGAGTTCAAAGGGATATACATTTGAAAGGAAGAAGTCAAAATATCACTATTTGCAGATGATATGATAGTATAATTTAGTGACCCCAAAAACACTCTCAGAGACTTCCTAAACCTCACAAACAACTTCAGCAGAGTGACCGAATATAAAATTAACTCAAATAAATCAGTAACCTTCCTCTACTCAATGGATAAACAGGCTGAAAAAGTTAAGAATTGACACCTTTCACAATAGGCACAAACAATATAAGGTATCTTGGTATAACTAACCAAACAAGTGAAGGATCTGTATGACAAGAACTTCAGTTCTCTGAAGAAATCGAAAAAGACTTCAGAAAGATCTTCCATCCTCTTGGATTAGCAGGATTAATATAGTAAAAATGGCCATCTTGCCTAAAGCAATCTACAGATTCAATGTAATCAGCTTTAAAATTCCAACTCCATTCTTCTTAGAATTGGAAAGAGCAATTCTCAAATTCATTTGGAATGACAACTAAACAAAACAACAACAACAAAAACAGGATAGCTAAAACTATTCTCAACAATAAAAGAACATCTTGGAAAATAACCATACCTGACCTCAAGAAGTACTACAGAGCAATTGTGTTAAGAACTGCAAGGTATTGGTACAGTGACAGGCAAATAGATCAATAGAATAATATTGAAGACCCAGAAATGAACTCACATGCTTCTGGGCACTTGATCTTTGACAAAAGAGCTAAAACCATCTAGTGGAAAAAAAGACAGCATTTTCAACGAGTGGTGCTGGTTCAACTGGAGGTCAAAATGTAGAAGAATGCAAATTGATCCATTATTGTCTCCTTGTACAAATCTCAAGTCCAAGTGGATCAAGGACTTCCACATAAAAACAGATACACTGAATCTAATGGAAGAGAAAGGGGGGGAAAATCTCAGATACATGGACACAGGGTAAATGTTCCTGAACAGAACAACAATGTTTATGCTCCAAGATCAAGAATTAACAAATGGGACCTGATAATACTGCAAAACTTCTTTAAGGCAAAGGACACTGTCAATAGGATATAAGCAACATACAGATGGGGAAAAGATTTGACCAATCCTATATCCAACAAAGGGATAATATCCAATGTATACAAAGAAATCAAGAAGTTAGACCCCAGAGAACCAAATAACCCTACTAAAAAGTGGGAAACAGAGCTGAACAGAGAATTCTCAACTGAGGAAATTTGAAGGGTTGAGAAGCACCTAAAGAAATGTTCATCATCCTTAGTCATCAGAAAAATGCAAATGAAAACAACCCTGAGATTCCACCTCACACCACTCAGAATGGCTAAGATCAAAAACTAAAGTGACAGCCAGCAGATGCTGGTGACGATGTGGAGAAAGAGGAACACTCCTCCATTGTTGGTAAGATTGCAAGCTGATACAATCACTCTGGAAATCAATTTGTAGGTTCCTCAGAAAATGGATATAGTATTACCTGAGGACCAAGCTATAGCACTCCTGGGCATATACCCAAAAGATTATCCAACATAAAACAAGGACACCTGCTCCACTATATTCATAGCAGCCTTATTTATAATAGCCAGAAGCTGGAAAGAACTCAGATGTCCTTCATCAGAGGAGTGGATACAGAAAATGTGGTACATTTACACAATGGAATACTACTCAGCTATTAAAAACAATGAACTCATGAAATTCTTAAGCAAATGGATGGAACTAGAAAATATCATCCTGAGGGAGGTAACCCAATCACAAAAAACACACATGGTATGCACACACCTATAAGTTGATATTAGTTCAAAAAGCTCTGAATACCCAAGAAACAATTCACAGACCACATGAAGCTCATGAAGAAGGAAGACCAAAGTGTGGGTGCTTCGGTCCTTCTTAGAAAAGGGAACAAAATATTCATGGGAGCAATTATGGAGTCAAAATTCAGAGCAGAGGTTGAAGAAAAGGCCATCCAGAAACTGTCCCACCTGGGGATTCATCCCAGATAGAGTCACCAAACTCCAACACTATTGTGGATGCTAAGAAAGTCTTGCTGAAAGGAGTCTGATAAAGTTGTCTCCTGAGAAATATTTTCACAGACCTACAAAATATAGAATTTGATGTTCTCAGCCAACCATTGCACTGGACTGAAGGAGCTGAAGAGGTTTGCAATCCCATAGGAACAACAACAGTATCAACCAACTAGACCCCACTAGAGCTCCCAAAGATTAAATTACCAAGCAAGGAGTACACCCATGCCTCCAGCCACATATGTAGTAGAAGATGGCCTTGTCTGGCATCAATGGGATGAGAAGCCCTTGGTCCAGGTGAATGCTAGATACCACAGTTTTGGGGAATATGAGAGTAGGGAGTCAGGAGTGGGCAGGAGGGTAGATGATCACCCTCAGAGAGGCAGGAGGAGGGGATATGGTATAGGGAGTTTCCGGGAGGGGGCAACAGTTAAGGGGATAACACCTGAAATGTAAATAAATTAAAATAAATAAATATAAAAAGCAAGTAATTTATGAGAAAAGTAAATACTGTTTTACTAAAGGAATGTAGCAATACAATTACTTTCTAGACATTTTGCTATTCTCATAGATCTCTCTTTTGCTTAGTCATCAAAGAGAAGCTTCCTCCTGCAGCAGATAGGAATGTAGGTTCCAGCAGCTGGACCAGATACAGAGAACAAACAGTTTTCTTTTATTTTTTTTAATTTTTTATTTTTTTCTATATTCTTTATTTATATTTCAAATGATTTCCCCTTTCCCAATTCCCCCCTCCCCAAAAGTCCCATAAGCCCTCTTCCTTCCCCCTGTTCCCCAGTCAATGTCCTCCTGCTTCTCTGTCCCTGTATACGCCTACACTGCTGCATCGAGTCTTTCCAGGACCAGGGGCCTCTCCTTACTTCTTCTTGGGAATCAATTGATATGTGAATTGTGTCTTGGGTATTCCAAGCTTCTGGGTTAATAACCACTTATCATTGACTGCATACCATGTGTGTTTTTTAGTGATTGGGTTACGTCACTTATGGCGATATTTTCCAGTTCCAACCATTTGCCTAAGAATTTAATGAATACTTAATTTTTAATTGCTGAGTAGTATCCCATTCTGTAAATGTACCACATTTTCTATATCCATTCCTCTGTTGAGGGACATCTGGGTTCTTTCCAGCTTCTGACTATTATAAGGCTGTTATGAACATAGTGGAGCATGTGTCCTTATTGCATGCCAGGAAGTCCTCTGGTTATATGCCCAGGAGAGGTATAACATGGTCATGCCCAGTTTTCTGAAGAACCACCAGACTGCTTTCCAGAATGGTTGTACCAGCTTGCAATCCCACCAGCAGTGGAGGAGTGTTCCTTTCTCCACATCCTCACCAACACCTCCTGTCTCCTGTGTTTTTGATCTTAGCCATTCTGACTGATGTGAGGTGAAATCTCAGGGATGTTTTGATATGCATTTCCCTAATGACTAAGGATGTTGTACATTTCGTTAGGTGCTCTTCAACCATTCAATATTCTTCAGGTGAAAATTCTTTGTTTAACTCTGTACTCCATTTTTAATAGAGTTATTTGGGTCTCTGGAGTCGAACTTCTTGAGTTCTTTGTATATATTGGATATTGACCCTCTGTCAGATGTAGGGTTGGTAAAGATCTTTTCCCAATTTGTTGCTTTGGCAACCAAGATTTTCTAACATTCTATCTTAAATGGATTGCCTTAATCACTTCTTCCTGTCCCATGTTTCACATCCCAAGTAATCCCTTAGAACTGAAATCATAAAGATTTTAAGAACCAGCCGAAATATAGAACACTAAAAATATAAGACCTTCTATGCGCAGTAAGACCAGCTCATATATCAAGTCTCAGAGACTGTGGTAACATACATAGGGCGTTTATATGGGGTTCCTATACTCAGAGTAGACTTGGACTTGGACAGCCTCATCTCTAATCCAGAAGCTGTGTCCAATGGAAAACTATTAAAAAATAGTCCATAAATGAGTTTTATTGAGTATAAATACCAGTCTTAAAGGGTAGGCTAACCAACATCAGTTATCCCAGTAACCCCTTTTATTCTTGAATCTAAAGCTAGAGCCACAAGGTTGAAACTGCTTTCTGGGAGTGGGATGTGGCCCCCTTGAACTAATACATCTTCACCAGCTTTCTGTTTTCCATTGGTTCACTTCTCTTTATAAACTTGGCTATTCTGGAGTTGGCTCTATAGTCCAGGATGACCTTGAACTCAGAAAACTGCATGCTTGACTTCCAAGGTTCTGGGATTAAATGTGTACACAACCATGCCTGGATTTAAGTTTTTGTTTGTTTGTTTGTTTCATCTAGAACTTGCTCAGTCCCATGTTTGTCTTGAACTCAAAGATCTGATTGACCTTGTCTCCTGGGATTAAAGGTCTGTTCCATCATGCCTAAGTCTAAGCTTTTCCTGGCTACTATTCTTCAGGATCCAAAGCCTGTGTCTTCTGTTCTCAAAATCTTGATCACAAGGGTGCCCTCCATTTCTGGATTGCCATTCATTCCATATTAAAAGTCCAAACAGAAACAAAAATCAGATAATAACATCTAACACATCATAACTATTCCTTATCCAACTGTAAATATAAACAGTAATCTTAGCTGGGTGGAATCTTGCCCTGAGATCACCATTCCCTTAATCTGTTTACCTCCTTGAATACAGGATTCAGGTCCATTGTACTTCCTGGTGCCCATTTATTATCAGAAGAAAAATTTTGTATTTTTCCTTTGTAGTCTTGCTATACTTGATCAGAACTCTCTTCATGGGAGCAAACAAGAGAACAAAGTGTATGCTGGTCTTTTCTCAGATTTCCTTTGTCAATGCAGTAAATCTGATTTCCTTCACCTTTCCCTTAGCCTCAAGCATACTCTTCAGACAAGAGCAAAAAGTAGCATTCTTCACCAGAATAGTCTCTAGGCCACATATTAACATTATTCTCCTCTGAAAGCTCTTGAGTCAAGCCTCTACAGTTCAAATCACCCTCAGGACCAATGTCTTCTATATTTGTACTAAGATGGCCCATTAAGCCCCACTTTAAGCATTCCACTACAAAGTTCAAAAGTTCACATTTTTCCAAACAAAAGCATGATCAGGCAAATAACAACGCACCATTCCAAACTTCTGTCTTTTTTAGGGTATCCATTGCTGCAAAGAAACATCATCACCTGGGTAACTCTTATACAGGACAACATTTAATTGGAAAGGGATTATAGGTTCAGTTTTTTAGTCCATTGTCATCAAGGCAGGAACATGGCAGTATCCAGACACGCCTGGTGAGGGACAAGCTGAGAGGCCTTGATCTGACGGTCTCCAGAAGAATACTGTCATTCTCCAGCAGCCAGGAGGAAGTTCTTTTAGAGCCTACTTTAATAATGACACATTTCCTTCAGCAGGACACATCTGCCTGAATAAGGTCACACCTTGCAATGGTATCACACCCTGGACCAAGTCCATTCAAACCATCCCAATTTTAATATAAAAAACTGAAATTAAAAAAAATGTACATTTTTGCACGGGACTTTTCTATTTTTCTGCTATCATGGATGGCTCTATTCTTGTTATCTTTTCTTTCTTATTCTATGGATTCCTAATAATATACCCAGGACACTCTTCTATTTGAGCTCTAAAATATTTCTGCAAGAATTGCCTGTTGGCACTTCTACTGAAGTAACCACTGGTCTAGCTATCACATTCTACCATAGTTAGTCACTGTGGAAGAAACAGCAGGATAGGATGTATAACCTGCAAAAGTCTCTACACATATGGCAAACCTTCCTTTAGGAACCCTTCATTTAAAAAAAAATATTACATTTAATTATATTCAAGTCTCCCAGTGACTTGCAGAGTAAAAAAATCATAATCTTGACACAAAGTCTGAGAAAAGTTGTATTGATTCTTCTTTCCTAGTGTCCATTCTTACAGCTTCTAAACTTGTTCCATGTGGAGTCATACTCTCTTTTCTGGATTTGTAGTGACCCCAGGGAAGTTACATTCTCTTCTCTTTTATATATTCTGAAGCATATCATTCTCTCAGGAACCAATGATAACTTCCTTGTCACATTAAGACACAAGATCCATAAAAACTGACTTAATTTTGTCTTTCCCTGTACCAAAAACTTCCAGAATTTTTTTTTCAGTTTCTAAGTGGACTCCTAGCAAATCCCAGTACTACACAATATAAAATATTCAGCAAATCAGAACACTTTTTAAATTATAAAATATTGGATGCATAATGTGGACTATTCTCTTAATATGTTATCATCTTAGAATGAAAATAGCCTAAAATTCTAAAAGTTATTTTCCATTTATTTTTGAATGCCTAGAATCTTAGCATGCTTCTTACTATTGAAAAAAGGACAGTATGGCCAACAACAATTTGGAGTTTAAAGGATATATTTGGTTTATTCATCCCAATTATAGTCTATCTTAAGGGGAAGTCAGACAAGGAACTCAGCAGTAATATGAAGGTGGAGAATAAATCAGGGGCCATGGACAACAGTGTTCACCAGGTTGTTCTCCCTGGCTTGTTCAGTCAGCTTACTTGTATGAACCAGGACCACCTTCAAAGGGGTAGCATTTCCAACATCTATCTCCTGTAACAATCATTAATCAAGCAAATGTCCCACAGACATACTTATAATCCAATATGGTATAGTCATTTTCTTATTTGAGTTTTTTTCCTTGGATGAGTCTAGATTATATAAGTTTGACAAAAATAAACCAAGCAAAACCAACAACAAAATACCTAACAAACACACATGGTAATCATAAAGAAGATATAAAAATAAATCCATTCAACAGAAAATATCTTCAATGTCATCTTGGAAATGGTCTGTTTAAAATTAATTTTAAATAGGAGCAAAACAAAAAGTTAAATTATTTGATAAAAATCAAAATATTTTTATAGGTGAAAATATTCAGTTTATCAAAGGACTTAGATATTGATGAAGAATATATTAGCATATAAGAATACAGTCCTTAGTGATCAGGGAAATGCAAAGTAAAACGACCTTAAGATTCCATATTACACAAATCAGAATGGCTAAATAAAAAACGCTGGTGACAGCACATGCTGTCAAGGATGTAGTGAAAGAGAAACACTCCTAGATTGCTGGTTGAATTGAAAACTGTTACACCCATGCTGGAAATAAATCTGGAGGCTCCTCAGAAAATTGTAAATAGATATTCCTGAAGGCCCAGCTAAACCACTCTTGGACATATACCCAAAAGATACCCCATTGTGCCACAGGGGCATGAGTTCCACTATGCTCGTAGCAGACTTATTTGTGATATCCAGAAGCTGGAAACAACCCAGATGTCCCAAAATGGAATAATTGATACAGAAAATGTGGTTCTTCTACTCAATGGAATACTACTCAGCTATTAAAAATGAGGACCTTCCTAAGCTTTGCAGGCAAATGGTTGGAACTAGAAAATATCATCCTGAGTGAGGTAACTCAGACCCAAAAGGACATATATGGTATGTACACACTAATAACTGGATATTAGCAAAAAAATGTACAGAATACCCAGAACACAGCCCATAGAACTCAAAAAAGGTTAACAAGTGGTATAACCCAACTGAGAATGCCTGAATTTCACTTGGGACATAATAGAAAGCAGTCACCGCACTAAGGATGATATTTTCCAGTTCTGACCATTTGCCTAGGAATTTCATGAGTTCATTGTTTTTAATTGCAGAGTAGTATTCCATTGGGTAAATATACCAAATCTTCTGAATCCATTCCTCCGTTGAGGGACATCTGGGTTCTTTCCAGCTTCTGGCTATTATAAATAAGGCTGCTATGAACATAGTGGAGCATGTGTCCTTATTGCATTCAGGGGAATACTCAGGGTATATGCCCAGGAGTGGTATAGAAGGATCCTCCGGTAGTGTCATGCCCAGTTTTCTGAGGAACCTCCAGACTGCAATCACAAAAGAACACACATAGTATGCAGTCACTGATAAGGGGATATTAACCCAGAATCTCAGAATACCCAAGACGCAATTCACATATCAATAGATTTCCAAGAAGATGGAAGGAGAGACCCCTGGTCCTGGAAAGACTGGATGTAGGGGAATACCAGGACAGAGAAGCTAGAGGGGGTTGAATGGGGAAAAGAGGGAGGGAAGGGTGCTTATGGGACTTTCGGGGAGGGAGGAAACGGGAAAGGGGAAATGATTTGGAACGTAAATAAAAAAACTTAGAAAATAAAAAAAAAGAAAGAAAAAGATGTGATGGGAGAAATGGGGATGGCAACTGTGGGAGATGAAATCAATGTATAATGAAATAGATGAATGAAAATGTGACAGTGGATTTTTGTTAATCTGACTGCTAACTAAAGCTAAATATATTTTTAAAAGAATTACAAAAAAAAAAAAAAGAAAGCAGTCACCGGGGGCAGAAAGAGGAAGAGATCTGGGTGAGAGAGGGGACAATGAGTGGAAGGGGGAGCATGATTAGGTATTGGGGGGAGGTGGGGACCAGACTGAAGTCCCAATGGCCAGAAGAAAGAATGGAAATGGGCAACATTAGTAGGGCCAGTGACAGGCCCAAATTAGGATGCAGTTCAAGGGGAGGCCCGGGGCCCTGACACTGTCACTTATGCTGTGGTGTACTTGCGGACAGGAGCCTATCATGGCTGCCCTCTGAGAAGCACAATAAGCAACTGGAAGAGTCAGATGCAGATACTAGCACCCAACTAGTAGACAGAAACTAGGGACCCCTGTGGCTGAATTAGGGCAAAGCTGGAAGAAGCTGAGGAGAGGGCAGGCCCATGGGAAGACCAGCAATCTAACCTAACCTAGACCCTCATTATCCCACAGACACTGTGTCACCAACCAGGCAGCATACACCAGCTGGTATGAAGCCCCCAGCACATGTACAGTGGAGAACTGCCTGATCTGGCCTCAATAAGAAAAGACATACCTAAGCCTTGAGAGAATTAGGGCTCTAGGGAGTGGGTAGGTCTGATGTGGTGGGAGTAGGAGCATGGAGACTTCTCTTGAAGACAGGGGTGGAGGGAGGAGGTATGGAATAGGGAGTGATCAGGAGGCAAACCAGGAGGGGAATGAAGTCTAGATTGTAAAAGAATGATTCTAGAATAAAAATAATTAATTAATTAATTAAAAAATAATAGTAAAAAGGAAATATTAATCTGTTCAATAAACAAAAGAATGTCCTGGAATGAATGAGATGGTAACTGTTTTGTGTCGCTTTCTACCCCACCTAAACTCTGGGAATTGACTGTACTACCAGCTCCCACCCAGCATCACTTGAATTCAGGGATAAAAGACACAGACACACAGGTATTCACTTGCAACTTGCCTTTTGACACAATTGCTGGGCACTATTTTTCTCCCACCTGGAAAAGTGTGCCCTTATCAATATTCTTAGGTCTGTACCTCTCCACTGGCTCTAAACTTTAGTTGCTCAGTTACATCTAGTCCCTGCTAAATGCCCCCTATCACCCACCTGTAGGAGCAGTCTATGTGGCCACTCTGTTTGAAATTTCACTTGACTGGTCACCTTTGCTCCATCAGAAGCATGCTGAACTCTGCCTCTCCTCTCCTGTGTCTAGTCTGTCTGCTTACCTCTAGGGACCCAGAAGACCTGCCTATTCCATCTGCCCAGCAATCCGCCCGTGTCTTCTTTACTGAAAACTCAAGAACCTATTGGGAACAGAACATTAACAGCAGCAGCATCCCTACAAATAACCATAATTCAAAATTAAGGTCAGATAAATATGTAGTTGCATAGAAGCAAAGTTTCATCTAAGGTATATTTGATAGGATCCCCATTTCTATTTTTTTTCTTCATTAGAGTTTCATGAGCATGAATAGTTTCTAAGTTGAATCTGTGCTGATCAAGCAAAGTTAGTATTATTTCCTTTTTATACTCAGCTTGTGAGATGGAGTGTTTGGCTGATTTTGCAGTTTTATTAGTGTAGAACCTGTGAGCCTTATTTGAACCATTGTAAATTAATATATTGGCACCAGGCTTATAGGCCTATTTAATGTAAATCCACTCTGGTGGGATGAATTTGCTTTCCTGTGCTAACAAAATTAGTTTTTTGAGCCAGAGGGCAAGATTCTGAAGTTTGGCAAACACATTGAAGTGATGAATTCTACCATGTGAGACTTTTGTGAGAAAACATGAAGGTCTTTGCCTTTCACGCACACAAAAAAATGACCTTGAGGGAATGTTCCAGAGAAGGCCCTTGGTTTTGCTTCTAGTTTTATCATGTTGAAAATAGAAGTTGAGACTACTTTTCATTGCAGCATAAAGATTGCCTTCTTTATGATTTTCTGTATTTTAATGCATCCTGTTATTTTTAATTTTCCCAATTTTGTTTTTGACATTTCATACATGTATATAGTACATTATGATTCTATGTCCACCCTCTGTTATGTATATTCCATACATATTATGTTCCCCCCAAGCAATTTTTCTGTATATCTTTCTGGGTTTTGCTTTATGGACATATGTTTGTTCATTGTTTTGCTTTGTTGGGATTTATGAGTTTAACCATGGCCATCTTTGTGACCATGGGGTTGGAACTATACTTGGATCTCTGTCCATTCATAAGTTGGTTCGCAGGTGAACATAGTGGCTGATTCTTTTCAGTTGCAAAGTTTATGGGTCAGTGTGAAAGACGGATTTTAATTATTTCATTATTAATTTACTTAATAAATATTATTTAATCATACATACATAAGACATTCTGCTGCAGATACAGAGTTTCTGCTTCAGTTATATCAATGTGGATTGAACTAATTACCCAAATTTTTAATGAAAAACCTAAGTGTAATAGAAAATAAGCAGTGGCACTTTAACAATATTCTAGACTTTACATACTGATCTCAAAAACTTTTGAAACAGGAGAGAATAACACAGTCAAAATGTCAGAAAAAATGCCGAAAAGATTGTGTAGTGGAGTAATACATCAAAGATTATACTAATCAGGGTGGTATTGGAGAAGTGAAGGGAAAGTAACCAATTGTAATGTATATATGAGAGAAGAATAAACAGAAAAATTAAACTAAATGAAGAAATCGATTTTTAATTTAAATAATAAATATTTCGGAATAATTAAATAAATAACTGAAGATCCAAGAAAAAAGACTTATAAATAACTATGGTCTAAACCAACATCTCATTTTGATATCTGTAATTATTTTGTTCCATGCGATATTTTAAAAACAAAGAAATTACAGAATTCTGGCAAAGGCTTAATATACTAGAAGAATCATATAGTGATATAAGGAATGCAATGAAATTATATTGCTTTCAGGTCACAAAGTAGACCTAAAAATGGCAGATATCTGAGAGTATACTAGACTGGCTACCAAAGGCCAGAGAAGATGGCCGTGAAGAGACAGAAATGTAATCCACAGTATTTTTCAGAATCACAATGACTCAATTAACTTGATTTTCATATAACTGCAGTTTTCCCATTTCTTGCTAAACTGTCTTCTTCCACAGGCAAAAGGAATTCTGCTACCAATAAGCTGGCCTGATTTCAATGGCCACAAACCCACTCCCAAAAGCTCTCTTCTCCCCAGGACAGAAAATGCATTCAGGAGTCCCTAAGTCATCAGGAACCCTAAGAGCCCTACTTTCACTTTCAGTTGGGTTGCTGTTATCCACACTCATGAGACATTCTGGCACTATATTCTCCAATAAACAGTATTTTCAATAAAAAAAAAAGAGTAACAATTGAAACTATAAATATTCAAGTGAATTAGATTCTTTAATGATTCTTTCCTAATATTTGCAACATGGGGAGTTGAGGTAGACAGAACTTTAATTATCCTCAAAGATGCCATTCAGCAACAACTAGAATCTATAAGTACTATGATATGATAAAGAAAGTCTCTGAAGAGACTAAAAATCATGAGTGGGGGGGGGTATTCTGAATAACTGAGATGGGCTGATGTCATCATGAGTCTTTATAAGAAGAAAGACTTATCCTATCTTTGACTCATTCAGTCAAACCATTTTCTGATTCATCCCTTTGACCCTTAATTAGACTTCAATTTCAAATATGGCTGCTTCCTTCTACAAATTAACTTTACCTTCATTGTTTGTAATTAAATGTGTGTATCAAGGGTGTGTCTGTATTCCAGCCAGATTGCACAGACCTAAGTCTTTTGATGTGATCATTTGCAAGAGCATCCATGTTGATAGATTAGGATTCTTCTACAGGAATAAGATATTAACATCACCTAGCTTAATATACTATCTGTATTGTTCAAGATGGGATGATATTAATCAAATAATAAAGTTAATGCTAACAAGAATGTTACTCTCTGTGGAATGGGAGAATGTTTCTAGGGTTCTAATTTCATGTTGTGCATACATTGAAATTTAATCATCCACCTTTTTAAAGAAGTTAGATGCCAGAGAGCCAAATAACCCTATTAAAAAATGGGGTATAGAGCTAAACAAAAAGTTCTCACCTGAAGAATATCTTTTTTTTTTTTTTTTTTTTTTTGGTTTTTCGAGACAGGGTTTCTCTGTGTAGCCCTGGCTGTCCTGGAACTCACTTTGTAGACTAGGCTGGCCTTGAACTCAGAAATCCTCCTGCCTCTGCCTCCCAAGTGCTGGGATTAAAGGCGTGCGCCACCACTGCCCAACCACCTGAAGAATATCTAATGGCAGCTGAGAAGCACCTAAAGAGATGTTCAACATCCTTAGTCATTAGGGAAATGCAAATCAAAGCAACCCTGAGATTCCACCTTACACCAGTCAGAATGGCTAAGATCAAAAACACAAGAGACAGCAGATGTTGGTGAGGATGTGGAGAAAGAGGAACACTCCTCCACTGCTGGTGGAAGTGCAAGCTGGTACAACCACTCTGGAAAGCAGTCTGGCGGTTCCTCAGAAAACTGGGAATGACACTCCCGGAGGATGTGCTATACCACTCCTGGGCATATACCCAGAGGCTTCCCCTGCATTCAATAAGGACACATGCTCCACTATGTTCATAGCAGCCTTATTTATAATAGCCAGAAGCTGGAAAGAACCCAGATGTCCCTCAACGGAGGAATGGATTCAGAAGATGTGGTATATTTACACAATGGAATACTACTCTGCAATTAAAAACAATGAATTCACAAAATTCCTAGGCAAATGGTCAGAACTTGAAAATATCATCCTTAATGAGGTAACCCAATCACAAAAGAACACACATAGTATGCAGTCACTGATAAGGGGATATAAACCCAGAATCTCGGAATACCCTAGATACAATACGCATATCAATAGATTTCCAAGAAGATGGAAGGAGAGACCCCTGGTCCTGGAAAGACTGGATGTAGGGGAATGCCGAGACAGAGAAGTGAGAGGGGGTGAAAGGGGGACAGAGGAGGGAAGGGGGCTTATGGGGCTTTCGGGGAAGGAGGAAATGGGAAAGGGGAAATCAGTTGGAATGCAAATAAAAAAATATAGAAAATAATAAAAAAATGCTAAAAAATGAATGCACTGAGGGGGGAATATATGAAAGTTAAATACAGTAAAATAGAAAATATTTTTTGTTTTGCTTTAGGCTGCTCTATATATCGATCTCAAACTTGGTGACTACTTCAATTGGTTTTCTATCTTTAAAACAAATTTGTGACGTGGGCTCTTTACATGAAAAACAATGTTGAAGCTTCATTTAAGCTATTTGTAGTTTTTAAAATGTTCAATAGTTTAATACATTTATATAATTAATATTGGTCATTTTGTTCTCTCATGCCCTTCATTCATCAAATGGAACTTCTCTTTTCATCAAGATCTCCTACCACTGTATCTTTTTTCTTCATATTGAAAACTCATCTTAGATTCTTGACTGTGCATGAACAGAAGGCTATTTACCAGAGAATAGGCAACTAGTCAGTGTTTATGCCACTGGATAATAAGATACACAATATCCTAGCCACTGTTACTTGCAAGTATTCCTTCAGGGAACAAAACTACTGAGGAAGTTTCCTGTAACAATTAAGAATACAAAACCAAATTGCATTGCTCAAACTGTTATTGTGTTTGTTTGTTTGCTTATTTAGTTTTGTTTTTCATCTTAATAATTTATTTTATTTAGATTTAAGTTTTTACCTAATTTTTTCCCCATAAATTCCACTTGAACTATTCTACCTAATCCAGATTGAGACAAAGTCAGATATTGATTCTCACTCTGGGACATCTTATTGCTCTTACAAGAGTAAGAAACATGCATGCTGGAAACTATCAGACCAATGCAACACCAAGTAAAATGTTACAGCTAATAATTTTTCATAATGAGCATAAAATAATAATAATTTAACTTTCTACTAAAAACTATTTGTACAAAATAACTATGATTATAATTTATAATAAATACACATTTGGATTTCTTTACTTATTACCTAAAATAAGGTAAAATTTTAGTTCACCTATGAAATGTCCATATATTTCATTTAATTTGAAATAATTTGTAAGTAACATGGCCATAGAAGTCCACCAATAAAATGTCTCTCAAAAACTGTTTTATCTCATTCCTATTCATATCCTTGTTCTTAATTAAATCTTTCCAATGGCAGGAACCATTTCTCAGGGGCTATATGTAGACAGGTTCTCTTAGTGCATCAATTGAAGTCATTTTTAAGTACCAAAAAGCAGTGATAAACTTGGAGGTACTTATGAGTGACTGCCAATATTTCATTATTTAGTCTGCAGAAATAAAAGTTGGGACAGTACATCTTGACATATTTCAGTATGTCATAGTGTGAATGGTCTAATAATTCTCCCAGATGCATTAGCATTGCTTTTTTCCATTCCCCAGTCAGCACTGTAATGGCTCTGCTGTGAAAGGGGAGCTTCACATGTCAGCAGCACTTCCTGTTTCTGTGACAAGTGTCTAAAATAAACCAAACTTTAGAGTGATTAGAATTCAACCATATTTGTGTGCCTGATATGAAATTGCAAGTGAATATTGTACAAAAACAAAAAGAATGCCTGGAGATCTGGGAGTGTGTTTCTGTAGCATTTACCATGGTAATTATCACCTCTCTGCCAACATATGGGGTATAAAAACATGGTGGTTTGTATATACATTTTGTTGTCAATGCACATGTAGCATGTATTTGATGCATGAAACAAGTCCAGTTTGTTGGATTTCTTTCCAATCACATTTAGTAAAGAGAGAAGAAAAAGTTTTCTCTTTGATGTTTGAAGAATCGTTGGAGCTGGACACTGATAGTGCTGGAAACTTCCAAACCCATGGATAAGTAGAAAGTTGCTCCAAGTTGTGTTGGTATTTTCTCCATGGAGCTTATGGCAGATAAATGCCTCTTAAGCACATACAACTTTAGAAGACTCAGATGATGGTTATTAAAACCCTCTCTGGGAGATCTCACTGCTCTTTCAGGCAAAACAACAAGCAGTTGGGAATGACTAGAACCATGCCACACCCAGGCAAGTGTTACATTTCATCAATTTCATAATGACTATGATAAGATAATATAATGCATTTCTAGTGTAAACTACATCTCTAAAATACCTTAATTGCAAATAGTTTATATAATAAATACATCTTTACATTTTGCAAACAATTCAATTCTCCTTGCAACAATCCAAGCAAGGTCAATAAAATTATAATTTTATAGTAACTGCCATACATTTCAGGCTTCATGGTTACCTAATCTTTTTTTATGTCTCAACTACTGCCAGGCATCATAGAAGAAAACTGTGCAGTACAAATATGAAGGCAACTCTAAAGTGGCCTAACGTCTTGGGTTTATAATTTTGCTAAATATGATTCATTAAACATACTCTATTAATACTATACCATAGAGCTTTTTACATAAGAATTTCTAATTATTACTTAAGAATAGAGCCAATTCTTTAAATAGACTCCAGCATGCAGGACTGTGTAAAACTGACAATGAGCTGAAAATTTAGACTCTATGCAATGTGTTCTCCACAATGGCATACAACCCATTTTAGTATAAAATGCTAATAAAACAATCAAGTATTTATATTCAGGAGAAAGTATTATTTTAATATGGGAAAATTGTTTCCAGAACTAGTACAAAATTTTAAAAACATGTTTTAAAACTTGGTGTATATGGTGGCATAACTGAAGCCCTTAAACACAATTGTGCTAATAAATTTTTAATGCAGAAAAATGGATATGGGTTACAAAAATTTGGGAAGCCAAATGCTTATATTTATACTGATCATATTATTTTCTAAAGAATAATTTAAATGAAATAATTCAAAGAACTAATAATATTACACAGCGAAATTTTTACACGAACATACAAAGCACATTAAAGAAAATATTTCCCTAAAATACTATAAACTTGAGTTACTGTTTCTCAATTTTATGAAGACACTAAAGATTATCAGACAAAATGAAGTTTCTTTTCATTTCTTAATATAATAAATCATTATTCTCATATTTTATTTTGAGATGTGTACCTAAATTGACCTTATCTTCACCATCTGGGTAGTTATATGGCCAATGTTTGGTTAAACAGGTTTATCTCATTCCTTTGTTTATCTTGGTTATTTCATACCTGGCCAATAAGAATCCATCTAGTACTCAGATTAATTAATATTAGTGGCTTTCTGTGAGTTGCAATACTCTAGTAGAGCAAAAGTATAAATAAAATACTTCTTGACTTCCTATGTAGATGTTATCTTTTCTCAATAATATTTCTGATTTCAAGCCTCCAGTATCTTGATTTTCCCTCCGTGTTCTTTGATATACCCACAACATGTACTTAATAATGCACATTTTGTTTGATATGAAGATGTCAGAAGAAGGTTTAAATACCAGCATAGAGTCACTAAACTGAGCTTGGTTTCAAGTGTCAAGTCATCGGAGGCTGCAGCAGATGAATGACAACTGAATAGGAGATTTAAACAGTTTTTATTGTTCTATATGACTAATGCTTTCTATTTGGTAATTCTGGGGTTTGAAATCTTTGCCCATGTATTTATTTGAGAACTTAATTTGCACTACTATTTTAAGAATATTTTATCATTTGGGGAGTGATTGGGTCAACAGTACAATTCTTTTTCAAATACTTGAGTCATCTTCTCACCGAATAATAAATTATTAGATTACAAATGAAGTAGCTTTGTATTAAAAAGAAGCTCTTTCTACATTGATTGAAATAATTCAAAATTAATGAAATGGTAGAAATTTAAAACACTTAGATCTTGCAGCCAAATATTTGAAGCATTAATATGAAAACTGGAAAAAAAAACCCTTAGTTTTTAATGTAACTTATTCACATCCCTTCAAATGTTTTCTCATAGCAAGAGAAAAAATATGAATTAGCTTTACTAATAATAGTTACTGATACAATGGACAAATAAAAAATGTATGTAGGTTTTTGGATTTACATTCAAACTGTGGATACACAAAAATCAATCATGTAAGTAGTGTTATAAATACCTTTATGACACATAAAAAACTTAAATACTTTATTATATTAGTAATTCTGAGAATTTTCTGTATGTTGTAAATGTATTCCCACACCTCCTGCCATAAATCTATCCCAGTCTGCCCTGCTTCTTTAACTACAGAATTTTGTGTCCCCCCCCCTTTTTTTTTTAACTTGAAGTCCTATTTTTCCACCCAGATATGTTGGCAATGTGTCCTTTCATTGGAGTGTGACCAACCTTCTAGGGGCTACTCTTAAAGAAAGTTGACTCTTTCCTAGAAGCTGACAATTGTTAATAGTTCATGAATTAGTAATGAAACTTAATGTTTAACTTCCCTCTCTATGCTTGGGTTTGCATAGGTCTTATGCATGTAGTGGCACCCATTATGAGCTCACAGGTATAGTAAGAACTGTGTCCTGGAAAAACTTGGTAATTGTCATCCATCACTTCTGCCTCATACTCTTTCCACTTTTTCTTCTTCCATTATTCTTGGGCCTTAAAGGCTAAATATGTGGTTTGTAGGTGGAACAATAAGTCATTTTTAATGCTATTGTTATTTAGCAGAGTCATAGTGGACATTTCTCTCTAGAGTCTATATTCTGTTAAGCCATAGGTTCTTGACTTGATAATAGTTCCAGGTATGGCTTTCATCTTGAAGATCAGGCCTCAAATTTAATTACAAAGTTATTAGTCACTCCAGTGATGTTTGTTCCACTATTATGACATGAGTGGACATGTCTTGGAAGGAAAGTCATTGCTATAGCTCCTGAGATTCATAACTGTGTAAAACTGACACTTGTATTTCTCCTCAGGACATATCCTTAGCACCTTCTATCACTGTGAAAGTGACCTAGTATCATTGAAATTGCCAAATCATTTCATAATTTTTCCATGTTCTGTGACTCAAGTCTTATCAGCAACAGAATATGATTGTCAAGCTCTGAAATATGACTAAGTGCTTTAATATGTAATATAGACATAGTAGAAAACTCATTCCTTGAAATAAAAAGATACAGCTGTTTAGCTGATTTTCTTACTATTTCTCATCTTTTTAAATTTTGAGAACAACAAAAGTACACTATAGGAAACATATTTGTAAAAGTACAAATGATATACCAAACAGTACATTAGTATGAATATTAAACAGGCAATTAGTATGTAATATTGCACATGATTTTTGTATATTAAATGATTTTCAACTAGTAAATAGTGTGCAGTGTATACTTTCTCAGTAAGTCATTTTGTGCATAATTTCCAGATCATTAGTAATAACAAAGTGGCCTGATGGAGGAACCTTTATGAGATAATTGGTGGCATAATTTCTGCGATAGTCTACCAGGTTATTACTTATATACTATTACCATATTCTGTCCGTGAGCAAAAAATAAAGAGTAACAGAAAAATCAAAGATGTCAGAATTACAGTAAAGATTAAAATAAGGAGAAGAAGATGATTAGCAAGAATTTTTATTATTTCTCACTTAATTGTTCAAACACTATATTGTTCTCTAATTAGTGATGGTAGTCTGTCCTGTAGAAGGAGATTCTTGCTCTATTCGACTATATTGGCTATCTTTTGAATGTTTAACATCTCAGACTATACAAACATACAGTTTATGCTCATTAAAAAATATGACATGCAAATTCGTGAAGTGTTCCATATTTTTAACCCAGAATCTCGGAATACCCAAGACAATTCACATATCAATAGATTTCCAAGAAGATGGAAGGAGAGACCCCTGGTCCTGGAAAGACTGGATGTAGGGGAACGCCAGGACAGAGAAGCGAGAGGGGGTTGAATGGGGAACAGGTGGAGGGAAGGGTACTTATGAGACTTTCGGGGAGGGAGGGAGGAAACAGGAAAGGGGAAATCATTTGGAATGTAAATAAAAAAAATATAGAAAATAAAAAAATGCTGAATTGTGAAACAAATGGCTTCTTTGAAAGTAAAAATATGAGGTTTTAAAATTATAAAACAAAAACCACCTCCTACATCATTTTAAAAAAAAAAAACAAGCCATTGAGCTTCAGATCTATTGTGACTTAATCACTGTTTTATTGCTGTGAAAAGACACATGCCACAACAATAGAGGAAAGCATTTAATTGTTGCTTGCTTGCAGTTTCAGAGTCCAATATCATAGCCGGGTTCTTGATGACACATAGGCCATCCTGGTGTTGGAGAAGTAACTGAAAATTATATATCCAGATATTCAGGCAAAAGAAGGAAATAGTCACTGGGCTGCCTTGGGCTTTTGAGTCTTCAAAGTCTGATCCCAGGGACACACTTCCTTTAAGAAGGTCACACCCACTCCTTAAAACCACAACATCTATCCCTTTCAAGTACTGTCACTTTCTAATGGCAAAGTGTTCAAATAATGATCCTATCAGGGCTATGGTAATTAAAATCACCTCACATTGAGACAAATGCAAACATTAAACTAGAAAGTTAAATTCTTACCAGATATTATGTCCCAGTGAATTCTGTCTCTGTGATCTCACAATCCAATTAACAATTAGAGGATGAGAGTTGGAAGAGTTTTCTTAAAGCAGAAAAAATGACAGCTTACCTATGGATTCCATCCAGTAGGGTCAGCTTGGCTCAGTGTTTTTCTGGCATTTCACTGTTAGTTTGTTAGGAAAATATGTCTAGTATTCAGATGAATGTGATGATGCCTGAAGCGTGGAACTGCTCAGTGAGTGGGTGTCAGCACTTCACAAACTCCCCAGGAGTATTTTCTGAGAACTGCCTTGCATAAATAAATAAATAAATAAATCATACATGTTACTATCAGGAATATTAGAAGAGTACTTCTGATAACCTCAAAACAAAATCCTCTAAAGAACATCTTTTAGAGTAATTTTAGAGTAATTTATTGCAGAAGTATTTGCTACATATTCTCTCTCTCTCTCTCTCTCACACACACACACACACACACACACACACACACACACACACAAAACAGTGCCAGAACAAGATTTAATTTTCCCAGCTGTTTAGAAAGCACTTTTAAAAATGATTTTGATGCTTCCACAACATAACATGGAGCAAAATGAAGTGATTTGGTCAGGTAAACTTGGAATAATGTACAGATTGGGAAAAAAAATCTTCACTAACCCCATATCCAATAGAGGACTAATATCCAAAATATATAAAGAATTAAAGAGGCTAATCCCCAAAAATTCAAACAACCCAATCAAGAAATGAGGTATAGAAAATCGAGATTTCATAACTGAGGAATCTCGAATGGCTGAGAAACACCTAAAGAAATGTTCAAAGTCTTTAGTGATCAGAGAAATGCAAATCAAAATGAACCTGAGATTCCACCTTAAACCAATCAGAATTGCTAAGATCAAATTCTCAAGTGACAGTTCATGTTGGAGAGGATGTGGAAAAAGAGGAACACTCCTCAATTGCTGGTAGGACTGCAAACTGGTACAACCACTCTGGAAATCTGTCTTGAGTTTCTTCAGAAAATTGGAAATAGATCTACCTGAAAACCCAGCTATCCCACTCTTGGGAATATTCCCAAAAGATGTCCTACCATGCCACAGGGGTTCCTGTTCCACTATGTTCATAGAGGCCTTATTTGTGATAGCCAGAAGCTGGAAACAACCCAGATGTCCCAAGACAGAAAAATGGATGTAGAAAATGTGGTTCATTTACACAATCGAATACTACTTACCTATTAAGAATGAGGACATACTGAATTTTGCAGGCAAATGGTTGGAACTAGAATATATCATCCTAAGTGAGGTAACTCAGACCTGTAAGGACATGCATGGTATGTACTCACTAATAAGTGGATATTAGCCAAAAAAATAACCCAAAAAAAAACAAAAAAAAAAGGTACAGAGTACCCAATACACAGTCCACAGAACTCAAAAAGGTTAAAAAGTTGAAGTGCCCAAGTGAGGACACCTCAGTCCCACTTGGTAGGGAGAACAAAGCAATCACAAGTGGGGAGGGAGGAAGAGGCCTGGGAGGGAAAGTGGATGGTGGAGAGAGGGAATGAGGGAAGCCTGATCTGGTATTGAGTGGGTGAAAAGGTCTGAAGCCCTGAGGGCCAGCAGAAAGAATGGAAACAGGGAATCTCAGGAGATAGGAGGTTGGGGAGACCCTCCAGAATGCACCAGAGACCTGGGAGGTGAAAACTGTAACATTTTGAAGCTATACAGTTGAAAGAAGGTAAAGATACTTTCAGATTAGCATAACAGATACTGAGTGACTACTAAATAAAAAATTATATATTAAACTTACAAAAAAATTTAATTTAAATTGGGTTTGTTTCTGATCAAATTATTTACACCAAAAATAATCTATAAAATAGCTCTATATAAAATATAATTATCATTACAAATCATGTAATTTGATTTTATTTTGTAGAGAAATTTTAATTTAGCAACATGGCAGCTAGAGGACAGACATACATAGTACACAGCTTTGATCCCTCTGTCTGTAATACAGACATGCCTTTAGTACACACTCTGAATTCCAAACAATAACATCTAGTTGAGGGGAAGACAAAGTGATGAATCAAAAAGATTTAACAGAATGAGTCAGAAATAAAATATGCCCAACTCTCACAAGAATAGACAGGAAAAAAGAGGCTGCTTAATAGCTGTGGGAGATATAGAAAGGGGTAGATTGACTAAGTTCAGTTCAGAGCAGTTTAATTCCTGGAGTTTAGAGGCTGTCTTTCTAAACACAGCAATTCAGTCAGAAGCAGAAAAGCCAATTTGAATCAGTCAGCTTGGAGAGACATATGAGTTAGAAGAGCTGAGTTGAATCAGCCAGCCAGAAATTCAGAAAGTGCTAGAAAAAGTGATGTCATTTAGATGCAAGTCTCATAGGCTGAACTATTCTAGGCCTAGGTTAGCAGATGGAGGCTAGAAGCTCATGCCATTAAAGTTCATGGTTGTGGAAGATTGGATATTATTTGAATTTGGATTTGCTTTAAACTATCTTGTTTTCTTCATCTATGGTGATTAAGAGTTTTTCTTGATATAGCAGTCTACATTGGCACCTGTGGTTTTGTGAGGTTTCAGGAGGTCTTTCCAGGTCTTTCTAAATTTTAAAGTCTCTATTGAGAATTTGGGTGTAGTTCTGAGAGTTCTGCCTTTGTATATTACTTGACCTTTTTCCCTTGAAGCACTTAATATTCTTTTTTGTTCTGTAGGCTGTGTTTTGATTATCATGTGTCAAGAGGATTTTCTTTTCTGATCCAGTCTAAATTGGTGTTCAATAAGCTTCTTGTATGTTTATTGGCATCTCTTTCTTTAGGTTGGCAAGGTTTTCTTCTATGATATTGTTGAGAATATTTTTATTGAGTCTTGGAGATGGGACTCTTCATCTTCTTCTATTCTTCTTATTATTCTTATATTAAGTTATTTCGTGGTATTCCAGATTTACTGGATGCTTTGTGGCAGGAAATTTTTAGTTTTAACATTTTTTGTTTTTTGTTTTTTGTTTTGTATTTTCCTGAATGTCTTTAAGGGATTTGTTTCTTCTTTAAAGACCTGTATCTGTTTTATTGTATATTCCTGTACTTTAAGAGATTTGTTCATTTCTTCTTTAAAAGACTCTGCCATCATAAGATTGGATTTAATGTATTTTTCTTGTGTTTTGGTTGTGTTACTTATACATGACCTGATTGAAACCTGAGGGGAAGATCCTTGTTTATTTATAGTGCCCATTATCCCTAATCTCTGAATGTTCTGGTCCAAGCCAAGCAGCTAGAGGAGAGGAATCAGGAATATGGTGTCCCCAGTCCTGGAAAGCATGCTGTTCAAGGCAGCTTCGCTTGACCCAGAGGGCTCACACAAGGGAGGATGTGCTATATATCTAATGTGTTGATTGTGTTCCTTAGAGGGTCTTTAGCCATGTGGATGTTTTTGGTCCCTGGATGTTCTTGTTGTAGTAGGTATTCGGATTTGGGGTGGTGAACCTTGATGGTCCTGGTATGGCAGGACTCTCTCTGATGGGTATTCATGGGAAGTACAGTTATGGATCTGCAATTCAGTATGATTCAGGAGGCTTATGTCGGGTGAAGGTGGTCAGACAGGTGGATGGAGAATGGATGTCCACCTGGAATGGCAGTCTTCTCAGAGCAGCTTGGTTTCACCCAGAAGTTTCAGAGAGCAGAAAAGATGAATGGGAGAAGGGCTGCCTACCTGTATGTTTCAGGATTCTGATGGAGATAGAGGAGAGGCAGTGGAGAGAAGGGAGGTCCCCCTGGGATAGGAGGCTACTCAGGGCAGCTTTGATTGGCCAAGATGGCTCAGAAAGCATGACAGATCAGTGGGGAAAGAGAAACAAACTTATATGGTTCAGGAGTCTCTAGTCTGATAGAAGTATGAGCAGAGGGAGTGGGAGAATGCAGGACCCCTTGGGAAAGAAGTGTTCTCAGAGCAGCTTGACTTGATCTTGAGGCTTCAGAGAACAGGGAAGATGGGTAGGGTAAAAAAAACTTAACAGTATGGTTCAAGGATCTTATGTCAGTGGAGAAGAGGAAACAGGCAAAAGGTGACCCCCACTCCTGCCCCCAGGAAAGCATAGTATAAGGGGAACTTCATATAAGAAGGTGTGGAAATATTTTAAAATCTAGAGAACCAGTATAGCTGCAGCTAATAGTGCTTCCTAAATATGACATGGATAATTTACCCATGAACTCTCAATGTATATTTGCCTCAATAATGACATGATGATGTCAACTGGTGAGTTGACATGACAATGAAGATATGGAAAATTCCCTATGGATCTTTTTCTGACATAAGTATCTGAATAGCTACAGCTATTCATATAGAGGGAAGATATAATTAACTTCATTGTGAATGAGTCAAATTTGTTCACAATTGTAATAAATCTTACAATATCTGCTGATGAGAAAAGGAAAATCATTTCTGCCAGGGACAATCTCTCACAAATACAAATTGCACAAATAAAAATTTTCAGCTCTGGACATGTATATATAGGCAACATCAATTCAATTCTATAGATTGTATATTGATATCTATCTATCTGTCTATCTATCTATCTATCTTTTATCGATCATCTATCCAAAAATCTATCATCTATCTGTATATAAAAATAGTAGAGAAGTCATGGATTTGGGAAAGAATACACTACTTTAAAGGGGTTGTGTTGTGAATAAAATGTGGGTTTATTGTAGGAACAGTAATCATATGTGAAGTCTTTAAAAATTACAATTCATAAAAATGAACGCTCATGAATGAACACATTAGTAAAAACCATTATATGATACTGTTGCATGTAATTTTATAAACATGCTTGCTTCTTTGCCTGGGGCCATGCTCTTGGCTTAGCTCCACCAATGGTCACCCTGGTCCCACTCAGCTCCTCCAATGACCAGCTGGCCATTTTTCTCGGGAGCTGTGATCATTCCGACCTAGATTCGCCAAGCTGCCAACTACTAACCCAGCTGTCCTCTTTCTCCTTCTTTCTACCTTAGTGCTACAGATGGAAAACACTAGCCACTTTATTATTTTAAAACTGAGAAGATAACTTAATGACTGAGTGAAGAATTTCCTGCCCTAATCTTAACTAGTTCCCTTCATCTTCCCTTGCTCCCACTCAGGGCAGAGGTTGCAAACTCTAGGAGCCCCAAGACCTACATGTCTTGAGCTTCCTCCTCTCTCCAAAGTCTGGTCCAAAACCCTTTTTCCCCGCATCCCTTTTTTTCCTCCTGGCACCTGGAAGTCCCAAATTTTTCCCTTCACCCAGAAATTGACTTCTGCCTTCTTTATTGACACAATCAAGAACAAATTAGGGAACCAACATGTCCCCCTAAATGGTATTATCACTTTGGTGAAATACAGAATCAGAATATCAATCTTTTAAAGGTAAAACACATTTTAAGCTGCATACCTATTTTTAAGAAAGTTACATGTTTACAAATACACATCATTTCCCATTATTTCTTGTCTTTAAAAGAAAGATGAGTGCATCCATGACAATATATTTAATTTTATATGCAATTTCTTTGAAATGATGACCTTTAATGGTACTCCGAAGTGACTTTAAATGTGTTTTAACACTATTGTTAGTTAGCTTATATCTGAAAGACTTTCAGTCTATAATTATATTCTATTATTTAAAGAGAAAGTGATGCTCTAAAATGCTGCTATTGTTAATAAAACAAGTAACATCAGTTCCACGATGGTGGAAGATGTAATTAACTTCATTGTGAATGTGTCAAATTTGTGCACAACTGTAATAAATCCTACAAAATCTGGTAAATACTTGTCAAGTAAAGCAAGGTTATGCTTTGAAATAGTCTTTCTAATGAAGACATACATTTACTAGAGTAATGGACTCAAAGTGCAGTAAATGGGTACTTATAATGATCTGCACAGTAATATATGAGCTGACTGTATAACCCATATCCTTGAAACAGCATTTGACCTTCAGCGTTTGGTTATGCTATATAGAGAAAACTTTTCTCATTCTCATGATCTTAATCAGAAAGATAAGAGAATTTCACATTCAAAAACTGGACTTAGGAGATCACCATAATATTTGAGGCTATTTACTATTAGTTTTATTCTTTTATTATTCTCCTGATTTTATCTCTTTTACTGTGTTTCAAATAGTAAATTTAGATAAAATATTGTATAAGAATTGATATC
This sequence comes from Tokudaia tokunoshimensis, assembly GCA_036184795.1. Classification (NCBI taxonomy): domain Eukaryota; kingdom Metazoa; phylum Chordata; class Mammalia; order Rodentia; family Muridae; genus Tokudaia; species Tokudaia tokunoshimensis. The sequence continues at coordinate 25,905,344 of BTHU01000018.1, forward strand.
ATTGTTACAAGAGTAACATACCTGATGTTTCTTGTAATACTACTGTGTGAGGGAATCATAAAGTACATTTTACAAAGTTAAAGTCAAATGAAATAAATGTAATCACAGTCACAGAGCTATAAATTTTATTTTTGTGTGTGATTTATTTCTTAAATGTAATTCTATGAATTAATGTCAGCAAATTTGATTATAAGAATATGGCAAAAGTTTGATCCATTTAGAGATTTAAGCCATCTCTGAAGGTCTTTAGCAGTTTCAATTTCCTGAAGTTCTGCACTTGAAGGAGCTTCAGAGGAGAGGTTAAATTTAAGCTCCATTCAAAGAATTCAGAATCATATACTTGGTGAATTGTTATGTATGCTACATTATGCTTTTAATTGAGTTTAAAACATAAACCTTTCACTGGGACCGAGGTACATCAATTTTATCACTGCACTATATCACAGACTTTCTACAGTTCTTTATCCCGGGTTAAAGAAAACCATGAATTCATGTTGACAGATTATAAAATACCAGCTTCAATAGATTTCTTAAAAAACAAAATTCCTATTTAGAGTATAACTACAATTTTATAATAAACATTTTTTACCATCCCTCATCTAACATAATTATGTTGAGATAATTTCTACTTTTAAGTATTACTACAATTCTTTTTGGTAAATCAAAATGTTAATTGACTCATGAATATAAATATAGTTTCAGCTCATTCGTCTGTAGATGAACATTTGTAGCTTTTGCAGCTTTACTGTATTCCAAATGAAGCTGCTATGAATGTTTGTGTATGTATCTGGGCATGAACAGATATTTTGGGTAAATAATGGGGAAATGACTGGACTTTATGTAATGTTTAAATTTTAAGGAGTTGCCAAAATTATTTTCAAAGTGTTTATACACTCAACTGTATTTGATGAGCTTTTCATGCTAACTATAACTTAGAGGCTTGTAAGATTATTTCAACAAGTTGTTAACTTATATTTATGTATTGTAAAATGTTAAGCAAATTGCATTCTCATATGTGTTAGCGAATGTCTGTTTAGTTACTTTGCTGAGTTTTTAATGATCGACTTAATGTTGCCTACCATCACAGTTTCATTTACTTTATTTATATATAAAATTCATATATTTATGAAATTATATATATAATTTCATAACTGATTTATCTCTTCTGAATCTCTAAACTGCCAAAGGAATTTTACAATCCGTTTATCAGATTCTGAAGTTCAGAACTAATTCAGATTGGCAGAAAAATTATGCTGAATAATAACTTTAATTTGAAGACTTTTATGGTGTTAAAAATAGAGATTGTGACATTAGCAGTTGTCCTAACAACCTGAACTGATGATTTAATTATAATAATGTTTGTGTTTCTATATGTCTACCACAGATATTTTGTAATTGAAAATAATCTTGTACTTATATGTGAAAAATATTTTTATCTTTAAAAATATTTATAAAAACAGAGGAATTGAAATTCTCATGTACGTAACACTTTTCTTTATTATGAAATTTGTATGTGGACATTTTGCCTGAAATTAACTAAATGATATTAATTGTAAATTATTAATAAAAATTATTATACCTTGATGTCTACATTTCTTCCTCTTAAGCCAAGTTCTGGTCCTGTCTTCAAGTAATTTAACCTTTGACTTGGTATAAAACTTGGTATGATGCACTAGTTGTAATTTCTGGTTTTGCCTTTATTTTTTGCTTTCTCTGACACTGAAAATTATGAGCAGAACTCTCTAAAGTACAAATATAATCTTACCACATCAAATTTTTTTTCCTAAGGGTGTGATTGACACTTGCATATGTTGACCTATTCAATGTAAGTTACATGTCTAGGCTGACATTCTGTATCATTTACACATTTCCAAGAAACTGGTCATTTGTCAACAGGACTGCAGTTCCTTTATAAGACAATGCTATAGAATCCAGGATCTAGGTACTAGATATACTACTTGTTAATCAATATTTCCCTGGCACCAGGCTCTGACAGATCAAAGAAATTTTTACTAACACATAAAGATATATACACATTTTTATACTTAATTCTATGTAAAACTAAAATTAAGTTCATAGTTAATAAAGTTCATATTATATCATGGTTCACTTTAATGATCTTTTCTAATAGATTTGTCCTTTCCTACACCAATGATGATAAGCCTGTCTCCTTTCAGTTAATATCTATCTATATACCTGCTTAATTTCAATATCAAGGTACAAAATATGAAAAATATTCAGCTGCAAACCTGTTGTACTCAGGATTTATATGGATTTTCTTTTGTTTGGCCCTATAACTTCAAATTACTTTTAAGGTAACTTAAATCAGTATAAATTACCAGGGGTTTTGATATGAATATTCCATTTGGTTTTAATATCAAGTCTAAATTTATTCCTGGGATCCACATAGTTTGTTTATTATTGTCAATTACCACTTATTCTATTAATTATACTTTTGCATATCTATAGGTTATTCTGGAATTGTACTCCTCATACCTAAATTTGTTGTAGATAATATAAATTATAAACATAATAGTCTTGTCTAAAAATTATAAACTATTTTCAATAATTATTCTTTTCAGATTAACAATTTCCTCAAAACCTATAATAAATACTCTTCAAATTTTCTTCTGAAAATTTTCTATTAAAGATGGAAGTTCTATTTCTCCTTTTTATGTTCTACAACATAAATTATGACTTTCCAATAGTCACAAAACAGGTTTTTCTTTCTACTGCCTTATGCTTTATTTTCCTATATAGTTAGGAGTAATTTTTTTCTACATATGAAGCTGAATAGTCTTTTTGTTTTGTTGACTTGTGAGTTTAAATTGTGTTAACATTTACATTATCAACAATTATTTATTTAGATATATCATTTATCAGTTCTTCTTGGTAGCCTGTGGTTTTTACCCATAAATTGACTATGCATATTTTAATTTACATACATGGTGATGTTTTTAAACATCTTGCTTTTTTGTTTTATTATTTTTTTATGGATAGTTATATCATGATGCCATTAATTTCTCTAATCTACTTATCTGCTGTTAATTTCATTCAATTGTATATCAACTAAAAGATAAATTTTATATCTAAATTTAAAATTATTATCTATTTCTATTTGGACGTTCTTTCTATTCCTCATATACCTGAATAACATGTTATTTTAGTTTCATGAACAGAATTATAATACCTTTCCTAATGCAACATGATTTAACTCCTTCTATGTGTGATATCTCTGTAAAATGTTTTATTTGCTATTTTTGCTTATCAATATGTGAGATCTTTTTCTAATTATAATACTGTGATTTTAACCTTAAACATAGGAAAAATACTTATAAATAATTTGTTCTTTAGTGATTAGGAACAAGATTTTACAGTGTTTATATATTCTCCCATACTAGACAAAATACATTCATTACTTGAAATCCTACAAACTGTAAAGGTTTCTACTTTGACCCTTGGAAACAGGAAATTAATGATAATATATATATATATATATATATATATATACACATTATGGATTATATCTTATATTGCTAGCTGGCAGCTGACTTACTATCAGATTGAACCATTTATATTATATAATATTTCCTTACTCAAGAACAATCTGTAGCTGTTCAGTGTTAGTGTCCTCTCACTATAGGACTCTAGTTGTATTATTATTCCTTTTATAAAGATACATCTATGAAATGCAAAGAGAATTTTGACCTTGGCCTATTTTATATTTCATAATAAATTCTTAGAAGTATATATTCTGTGAACATGTGCAATGATAAGTCTAATTTTATTGTTTCTTAAACTTCTTTATACATCTTTATTCATACATTTAATAACCAAGTACATATGTATAAAATATGCCAAAACATAATAACACCAATAATATTTTTGCAAAAGTGTTATTTTTCCTAGGAGAAATTACAGATTTTATTCCTTCTTTGTCATGGGAAAACATGTTTCACTAGATTTTCATAGTATGATTAGAGAATAAAAATATCACAGCTATAATTTAGGCTATAAGCCATAAACTAATAGTCTTCATTTCTAATAGATGTTCTACACCTATCACTCCTTTTGATGTTCTGTCATTGGTTGACCACTCCCACAAACTCCTGAGTATACAATGCCCTCACACATCTTACAGGCAGGACAGGCATATTATGACTATTTTTGCAAGCTACTTGGGCCAATTATTTCTCTTGTGGATGATGATTTATCCTTTTGTTGATTTTACTTGTGAAAGGTTTCAGATTTTGAACAATCTATATTCCACTTATCTATTGGTTACTGTTAACTTGGCAGACCATTCAAACTTGCCAAAACAAAAGAAAAACAAGAAAAGAGTATCTGTTCTGAAACTCAGGTAAGAATTCCATATTTATAGCTGCATATTTTATTTCCAAGACTAGAAGAAAATAAGTGTTATGAATAACTCACAAAGTTTTTAGAAGGGTTGAGGAAAACAGGAGCATGGACTTGACTGTGTCATTTCTCCTTTACTTAATTCCTCAGTTTAAAGAATGGTGCTTTGCTATGCTACTCTTCTACCCTATCATCTTAGCTCATTCTATGAATCATCACAAAACAATGCCCTTTCCATTACCTATCATCATAAATGCAGGCCTCAGGATATACATGCACTGAGAGCATGACTTTTCTGCCTTATGTAAGGATACCTGTTCTGAAGCACATTCATTGCCTGGAATTTTCCCATTTTCTTTTGCCCCCTCACATTAAAGATGCATGTTTTATTTCAGAATCTTCTTAAAGTTTAGATTTTTGGAAAGTTTCCATGAGAATATTTCTGGATAAATTATGTAGATATAAGAATTCAGATAAGTTAGGTGAATTCCTTATGTTTTCTTTCACAATGATGATATGCTTTGGCATGCTATTCATCCCTATTTCTTTACAATATCAAAGGTGTTTGTATAGTACTATGTTTTTACACAATGAAAAAAATCTGTTTAACATAAAATTCGATGCATAGATTTCCATATGCTTTCTTCAACATTAAAATCACATAAATCTTTTAACTCATGTTCTGATGATCACTTTTTATTTAAAATTCCTCATTAAGTAGGGTTGTTTCTTTTCACCATGATATATAATATATATAATTTCTCAAACTATACAATAAAGCCCAATTAAAGCTAGTATGGAATCAGTATGGTCTGAAGAATATAAACAGTTCTCTCTTGTTTTCTTCAGACTGTTAATACCTGAATTACTGCAAAATTGGGAAGCTATAAAAGTCATCACGCAAGTCAATATCTTTACAGGTCATATGTACAATACTACGGAAACATCAATATCAATTTTCAGTTTACCAAAATTTAAAAAAATTCTATCTCTCCCTATTACCCTAGAATCAATTCTCAGGGTTACTTTTACCACTGTAACAGAATACCAGTTGCACATCCCCATCCCTTCTTTCCATATCTCCTATGGGTTCCGTAGACCAACCCTGTCTGCAATTCCCTTCCTACCTCATTACTGAGTTCCAATTCCCAACCAAGACAGACACCCTCCTGCAATCACAAGCCATGAATACTAGAAGGCCAGGTAGACTGATGCAGACCTTCTCAACTCCTTATTATCAGAGATCCAATTCTTAGGGTAGTCTCAAATGCTGCAACAGGAAAAGAAGCTACAGTCTCCCCTCCTCTCTTTCTATGCCTCTTTTGGATTCCACAGACCATCTTCCCCATGTTTTTCCCTTACCTTAGCCTCCAACACCAGCATGAATTCCACAGTGAACACATCAGTCCTGAATACATGTAAAAGAGACAACACTCAAACAACACACTGTCTGGAAATTCAGAGGAAACAGATATAAGCAAACAAAAAACCCCAAAAACAAAAAATAAAACAAAACAAAAATTTCCAGTCAACAAAGAGAAATCCACAAATTAGAATCCAGACCTACAATTATTCCCAACCCAGATGCCTAGATGCCAGCATAACAACACATTCAAAAACAGCCAGAGCACTGTACAGAGCCTGGCCTTTCTACCATAGTCTAAGCACAGGAAAATTACTTTAAAATATCTATATGAAAAGGTTAGAAGTCTTTAAGAAGGAGATGAATAATCTCCTTAAAGAAATTCAGGAAAATGAACAATTGGAGGAAATGGAAATTCCCAGCAAGGAAAGTCAGGAAAATTCAATCAAATAGTTGGAGAAAATGTATAAATCTCTTAAAGTAAACTGAGCAAAATACAAATGAACAGTTGGTGGAGACAAAACCAACCAACCAACAAAGAAAACAACAACAAAGGATATCTAAAACAATTTGAACAATAAAAGAACCCCTGAAGTTGTCACCAACTTTGACTTTGACTTGTACTACCTAGGCATACTTTAAAAAAGTTATTAGCATAAAAAAGGGCTTCTTAATTAATGGAATCAAATTAAAGACACAAACATAAATTCACACAACAATGAACACCTGGTTTTCTTTTTATAAGCTAGAAATACACAATGGAAAGAAGAAATCATCTTTAACAAATGGATAGATCCATATTTATCACGCTGCACAAAACTTAAGTCCCAAACCACACACAATCTGATAGAAGAGGATGTAGGGATGAGCCTTGAATGCATTTGCAAAGAAGACAACATTATGAACAGAATACCCGTAGCACCAATACTAAGATCAACAATTTATAGCTTGGACATCACAAAACTGAAAGTCTTTCGTAAGACAAAAGACATTGTTAATTGGTCAAAAAAAAAAAAAAAACAGCTTGTGGAATAGGAAAAGCTGTTTTACCAAGTCTACATCTGATAGAGGTCTAACTTTCTAATTGTTTAAATAAGTCAAGAAAGTGGATCTGAAAAACAGTAACAAGACACCTCTATTGCAATTGAGAATCTGTACTCCACTCTCTGGGCTGCAGCTCTGCTTACAACCCAAGTGGACTGATATTCTCCTGGGACGCCCAAGAACCATACCACACACACCATTCCCCTGCTTGTGAGGCCCAGCAATTCCAGCAGTCCTGAGGTCCACCACTTTGTAGCTCCATTGTCTGGTTCACATCTCTCTGTGCAAACATGAATGTGCACTGTCTGCCACCCAGGAGACCTGCTGCTACCTGGGACAATCAAGGAATAACAGCTCTACTGACACTCCTAGAGGCCTGCTTCTACCAGACCTGAAAACACCAGAGATTATCAGGTGGCTAAAGGCCATTATAAGGACAAAATCAGCAAAATCCATTGTAATATGACATAGGCAGAACCTAGCTCTCCTACTAAAGCAAGTCCTAAATATCCTAATACAACTGTGAAGCATGACAAATGACCTTCAATCTTATCTTATGGAGATAATAGAGGATTAAAAGAGAAAAAATTAATCTTTTAATGAAATACAAGAAATAGCAATCAAACATTTAAAGCCTTTAAAGAGGAAACAGATAAATATAAAGAAATACAGAAAAATACAATGAAGCAGGTAAAGGAAATGAATACATCTGTTAAAGATCCAGAAATCAAAATAGGAGCAAGAAAGAAAAGAAAAATGGAAGCAACCTAGAAGATGGAAAACCTAGGTAGAGAACAGGAATTACACACACAAGCATAACTAGTAAGATACAAGAAATGAAAGAGAGGATCTTAGGCATAAAATATACAATAGAAGAAATTGATACATCAGTCAAAGGAAATGCCAAATCCAAAAAGTTTCTAAGACAAAACACCCAGGAAATTTGGAACACTATGAAAAGACCAAACCTAAGAATAACAGGAATAGAAAAAGATTCCCAGATCAAAGGCCCAGAAAATATGTTAAACAAAATCATAGAAGAAATCTTCCCTAATCTAAAGAAAGAGATGACTATAAATGTTAAAAAGCATACAGAACACTAAATATAAAACACTAATCAGAAAAAAACACTTCCCACCACATAATAATCAAAAACACTAAATGCACAGAACAAAAAAAGAATATTAAAAGCTGTAAGGAAAAAAAGCCAAGTAACATATAAACACAGACCTACCAGAGTTATACCTGACTTCCCAACAGAGACTCTAAAAGCAAGAAGATCCTGGAAACATTTCATACAGACCCTAACTCTTACACATTACCAAGTTCAGGTGCAGCAGGAGGGACGATCTTAGTTATCTCTGGAACAAAGCTTCTTTGTGATCTCAGAAAACACTTCCCAGATGATTTCACACCTCATTGATGCTAATCTCTTTTTCTCACTACTAATTTCTTAGCTCCATCTAACCAGCATCATTTTTTTTTACAGTATTCCTTTCTATTCTGGAATCTAAAACCAAATCCACATGGCTGAAGCTGATTTCTGCTGCTTGCTGGAGCTGGAACATAGCCTGCCTTATTTTATTGCATTACCACCAGCTTTCTGTTTTCCAAATCCTTCACTGCTTAAGCTTGGCTGTACTATAACTTGCTCCACAGACTGAAATTGAACTGAGAGATATGTAAGCACTGGGATTAAACATGTGGTCAACCAATTCCAGATTTAAGTTTTTCTTTACCTAGAACTTGCTATGTTCTAGGCTAGACTTGAATTCAAAGTTCTGCTTGCCTTTGCTTCTTGGGATTAAAGGCTAAAACTACTATGCCTGGTTCTGATTTACCTGGGTGGGATCTTGCCACAAGGTCATTACTCCCTTAGATCAATTTAGTATCTTTGAACACAGAATTTAGTTTCATTTCACTTCCCTGTTCCCCTTTAGTACTCAAACCATATATTTTGTATTTTTCCTTTCTCAGCTTTCCACCCTTGTTTAAAACACTTTTCATGAGACTTAAGCAGAGAACAAAGTCTATGATGGCCATTTCTTAGACTTCCTTTTTCAGTGCAGGAAATCTGAGTTTTGTCACCTTAGCCTCAGGCAGACTCTTCAGACAAAGGCAAAAAGTAGTCATATTCTTCACCAAAATAGCACAAGAACAGTCTCTAGGCCACATATTGAAATTCTTTACTGAAATCTCTCTGGCCACGTCCACACAATTCAAATAACTCTTAGTAACAAAGTCTTCCAAATTCCTACCAGGATAGCCCATTAAGTCCCATTTAAAGCATTCTATTCCTTTCCAAATGCAAAATCCAAAATTCTTCCAAACAAAAGTATGGCCAGGCCTATCATAGCAATAGTCCAGTCCCTGGTACCCTCTTCTGTCTTAGTTAAGGTTATATTGCTATGAACAGACACTATGAACAATGCAAGTCTTATGGAGGGTACTTAATTGGGGCTGGCTTACAGTTTAAGAGATTCAGTCCTTAATCATCTAGGTGGGAGCCTGGCAGACATGGTGCAGGCAGAGCTGAGTGTTTTACATCTTCATTTGGAACTTGCTAGCAGAATACTGTCTTCCAGGCAACTAGGACTATGGTGTTAAAGTCCACACCCACAATGACACACCTACTCCAAGGCCACACCTCCTAATAGTGCTAATCCTTGGGCCAAGAATATGCAAACCATCACAGACAGGTCATAAAAGCAAATAGTAAACAAAGAAATAATGGAACTAACAGATGTTAGCTTCAACTTAACAACCTGACAAATATCTACAGAACTTTTATCCAAACTCAAAAGAATATAAGTTCTTCTCAACACCTCATAGAACCTTCTCCAAAATTTACTATATACTCTTCAGTCACAAAGCAAGCCTTAACAGATATAAAACAATTGAAATAATCCCTTGCAGATTATCAGATAAACATGGATTAAAATTGAATTTCAACAACAGAAATAACAAAATGCCTATAATCTCATGGGAACTGATCGGCTCAGGAAAAGCATTAGCTCCCTTTTATACAAAAGACAAATAGACCAAAAAAGAAACTGAGGAAATAACACCCATCAGTATAGCTATAAATAATATAAAATACATTTGTATTACCAAGCAGGTGAAAGACCTGTATGACAAGGATCTCAAGTCTCTGAAAAAGATTTTGAAGAAGATATCTGAACACAGAAAGAATTTCAGTGCTCATGGATCAGTATGATTAACATAGTGAAAATGGCCAATATATCAAAAGAAATCTACACACTCAATGGAATTCCCATAAATTCACAAAACAGATTTTTAATAGACTTTGAAAGAGCAATTTTCAACTTCATTTGTAAAAGCAAAAACCCAAGATTGAAAAAAAAAAAACAAACCTGAACAACAAAAGAACTTCTGGAGAAATCACTCTCCCTGACCTCAAGCTATATTAAAGATCAATAGTGATAAAAACAGAAAGGCATTGGTATAGAAATAGACAAGTTGATCAATTAAATAGAATCAAAGACCCAGAAGTAAATTGACAGAGACACTTGATTTTTTGAAAGAAGACAAAACATTACAATGGAAAAAATGGAAACCCTCTTCAACAAATGGTGTTGTTCTAACCTATTGTCTGCAGGTAGAAGAACACAAATAAATCCATATGTATCATTCTGCACAAGACTAAAATGCAAGTGGATCAAAGACTTCAATGTAAAACCAGATACACTAAATGTCATAGAATAGAAAATGGTAAAGAACTTCAAATTCATTGGTTCAGGGGACAACTTGCTGAACAGAAAACCAATGACTCAGACTTTAAGATAAAAAAATGATCAATGGGAAATCATGAAACTGAAAAGTTTCTGTAAGGCAAGAATATTGTCATTAAAACAAAACTGTAGTCGGGCGGTGGTGGCGCACTCCTTTAATCCCAGCACTTGGGAGGCAGAGGCAGGAGAATTTCTGAGTTCGAGGCCAGCCTGGTCTACAGAGTGAGTTCCAGGACAGCCAGGGCTACACAGAGAAACCTTGTCTCAAAAAACCAAAAAAAAAAAAAAAAAAAAAAAAACTGTAGCCCACTCCCACCTCTGCCTGCCCTCTGCTGGGGCAGAACCTTGCCAGCTCTGCTGCAGTGAAGATTCCATCTCCTGATACTTCCTAGAGAACCAGTCACTCAGGGCATTTGCCCTTTCTGCTCGGGCAGAATCTTGCCAGGTCTGCCACAGTGAAGACACCTCTCCTGTTACCTCCTAGAGGACCAGCTGCACTCAGGGAGTTTGCTCATTCTGTTGTGGCAGAATTTTGCCACAGTACAAAATTGTGCAGAGAGTGCAGAGAGGCCTGGGAGCACAGGAGAGCTGGTCTCTCAGGAAAGCCTACATACCTTTGTGCACAGAGAGAACAGGAATCCCAGGAGTACATATATGCAGGCTTACAGGACAGATAGGCCAAAATCAGAGACAGCAAGACCAGCTAACACTAGAGAAAACTAGTTGGCAAAAGACAAATGCGAGACCAATACCAACAAAAATCAAGGCAACATGGCACCATCAGAACCCAGTTCTCCCACAAGAGCAAATCCTGGATACCCTAACACACTGGAAAAGCAAGAGCTGGATTTAAAATCACATTTCATGATGTTTATAGAGGACTTCAAGGAGGACATAAATAACTCCTTTAAAGAAATACAAGAGAACAAGGGTCAAAAGGTAAAAGCCCTTAAAGGGGAATCACAAAAATCCCTTAAAGAAATACAGGACAACATGGGTCAACAATTAGAAGCTCTTAAAGAGAAAGCAAAAAAAAAAAAAAAATCCCTTAGGGAATTACAGGAGAGCACGGGTCAACAGGTAGAAGCCCTTAAAGAGGAAACACAAAAATCACTTAAAGAATTTCAGGAAAAAAAAAACAAGTGAAGGAACTGAACAAAACTATCCAGGATCTAAAAATGGAAGTAGAAACAATAAAGAAATCACAAAGTGAGACATCTCTGGAGATAGAAAACCTTGGAAAGAATACAGGAGTCATAGATGCAAGCATCAACAACAGAATACAAGAGATAGAAGAAAGAATATCAGGGTCTGAAGATACCATAGAATACATTGACTCAACAGGCAAAGAAAATGCAAAATGCAAAAAACTTGTAACCCAAAACATCCAGGACACAATGAGAAGACCAAACCTAAGGATCATAGGTATAGAAGAGAGCAAGGATTTACAACATAAAAGGCCAGTAAATATTGTCAACAAAATTATCGAAGAAAACTTCCCTAACTTAAAGAAAGAGATGCCAATGAACATACAAGAAGCCTACAGAACTCCAAACAGACTGGACCAGAACAGAAATTCCTCCCGACACATAATAATCAAAACAACAAATGCACTAAACAAAGAAAGAATATTAAAAGCAGTAAGGGAAAAAGGACAAGTAACATATAAAGGCAGGCCTATCAGAATTGCACCAGACTTCTCACTGGAAACTGTGAAGGCTAGAAGATCCTGGGCAGATGTCATACAGACCCTAAGAGAACAAAAATGTCAGCCCAGGCTACTATACCCAGCAAAACTCTCAATTACCATAGATGGAGAAAACAAGATATTCCACAACAGAACCAAATTTACACACTATCTTTCCACAAACCCAGTGCTTCAAAGGATAATGGGTGGAAAATACCAACATAACTTGGGGAAACTACAACCTAGAAAAAGCAATAAAGTAATCTTTTTTCAACAAACCCAAAAGAACATAACCACACAAGCATAATTCCAAACTTAAAAATAAAAATAACAGGAAGCAACAATAACTATTCCTTAATATCTCTTAACATCAATGAACTCAATTCCCCAATAAAAAGACATAGACTAACAGACTATATCCATAAACAGGACCCAACAGTTTGCTTCATTCAAGAACCCCACCTCAGAGACAAAGACACACATTACCGCAGAGTCAAAGGTTGGAAAACTATTTTCCAAGCAAATGGTTCAAGAAACAAGTGGAGTGGCCATACATATATGTAACCAAAAGTTGTAAAAAAAGATATGGCAGGACACTTCATAATTATCAAAGGAAAAATTCTACCAAGATGAACTCTCAATTTTGAACATCTATGCTCAAAATGCAAGGGTGCCCACATTCATAAAAGAAACCTACTAAAACTCAAAGCACAAATTTGCACCCCACACAATTATAGTGGGAGATTTCAACACCCCAATCTCAACAATGGATAAATCATGGAAGCAGAAAATAAGCAGAGACACAGAGAAGCTAACTAAAGTTATGGACCAAATGGATCTAACAGATATTTATAGAACATTCCATCCTCAAGCAAAAGAATAAACCTTCTTCTCAGCACCTCATGGTACCTTCTCCAAAATGGCCATATAATTGGTCACAAAACAGGCCTCAACAGATACAGGAATACTGAAATAATTCCATGCACCCTAACAGATCACCATGGCCTAAGGCTGGTCATGAGTTCAAACAAAAACAATGGAAAACACACATGCACATGGACTTTGAACAATGCTCTTTTCAATGATAGCTTGGTCAAGGAAAAAATAAAGAAAGAAATTAAAGACTTTTTAGAATTTAATGAAAATGAGAACACATCATACCAAAACATATAGGACACATTGAAAGCGGTGCTAAGAGGAAAATTCATAGCTCTCAGTGCCTCCAAAAAGAAATTGGTGAGGGCTTACACTAGCAGCTTTACACCAAACCAGAAAACTCTTACAAAAAGAAGCAAAATGCACCAAAGAGGAGTAGATGGCAGGAAATAATTAAATACAAGGCCGAAATCAACCAAATAGAAACAAAAAGAACCATAAAAAGAATGAACAAAACCAGGATCTGGTTCTTTGAGGAAATCAACAAGATATATAAACCCTTAGCCAGACTAACCAGAGGGCACAGAGGCACTATCCAAATTAATAAAATCATAACAACAGAAACTATGGAAATTCAAAAAATAATCAGATCCTACTGCAAGAGCTTATACTCAACAAAATTGGAAAATCTGGATGAAATGGACAATTTTCTAGATACATACCAGGTGCCAATGTTAAAAAAAGACCAGATAAACCATCTAAATAATCGCATAAGTCCTGAGGAAATAGAAGCAGAGGTTAATAGCCTCCCAACAGCAACAACAGCAACAACAACAACAACAACAAAAACAACAAAGTAAAAAACAAAAGCCCAGGACCAGATGGGTTGAGTGGGGAATTCTATCAGATCTTCAAAGAAGAGGTAACACCAATACTCTTCAAACTATTCCACAAAGTAGAAACTCAAGGAACACTACCCAATTCACTCTATGAAGCCACAATAATGCTTCTACCTAAACCAAAAAAAAAATGTCCAAACAAGGAAAGACCAATTTCCCTTATGAATATTGATGCCAACCAAATTCAAGAATGCATCAAAACACTAATTCACCACGATCAAGTAGGCTTCATCTCAGGGATCCAGGGATGGTTCAATATACATAAATCCATCAATGTAATCCACTACCTTAACAAACTCAAAGAAAATAACATGATCATCTTATTAGAAGCTGACAAAGCTTTTGACAAAATTCAACATCCCTTCATGATAAAAGTATTAGAGAGATCAGGAATTCAGGGCCCATACCTAAACATAGTGAAAGCAATATACTGTAAACCAGTAGCTAAAATCAAACTAAATGAAGAGAAACTTGAAGCAACCCCACTAAAATCAGGGACCAGATATGGCTGCCCACTTTCTCCCTATCTATTCAATATAGTACTTGAAATACTAGCCAGAGCAATTAGACAACAAAAGGACATCAAAGGTATACAAATTGGAAGGGAAGAAGTCAAAGAATCACTATTTGCAGATGATATGATTATATACTTAAGTGACCCCAAAAATTTCACCAGAGAACTCCTAAAACTGATAAACAACTTCAGCAAAGTGGATGAATATAAAATTAACTCAAACAAATCAGTAGCCTTCCTCTACTCAAAGGATAAACAAGCTGAGAAAGAAATTAGGGAAATGACACCCTTTAAAATAGTCACAAATAATAGTATACACATTGGTGTGACTCTAACCAAGCAAGTGAAAGATGTGTATGACAAGAACTTCAAGCCTCTGAAGAAAGAAATCGTAGAAGATCTCAGAAGATGGAAGGATCTCCATGCTCATGGATTGGAATGATTAATATAGTAATAGTGACCATCTTGCCAAAAGCAGTCTATAGATTCAATGTAATCCCCATCAAAATTCCAAGACAATTCTTCATAGAGCTAGAAAGAGCAACCTGCAAATTCATTTGGAATAACAAAAACCGAGGATAGCAAAAAATATTCTCCAAAACCAAAGATCTACTGGGGGAATCACCATTCCTGACCTCAAACTATTCTACAGAGTAATAGTGATAAAAACTGTATATTATTGGTACAGAGACAGGCAGGAAGATCAATGTAATAGAATTGAAGACCCAGATATGAAATGTCATACCTACAGTCACTTGATATTTGACAAAAGAACTAAAATAATCCAGTGGAAAAAAGACAGCATTTTCAAAAAATGGTGCTGGTTAAACTGGATGTCAGCATGCAGAAAAGTGCAAATCAACCCATTCTTATCTCCTTGTACAAAGCTCAAGTCCAAGTGGATCAAGGACCTCCACATAAAACCAGACACACTGAAGCTTATAGAGGAGAAAGTAGGGAAGAACCTTGAACACATGGGCATAGGAGAGTATTTCCTGAATAAAACACCAATGGCTTATGCTCTAAGAACAAGAGATGACAAATGGGACCTCATAAAACTGCAAAGCTTCTGTAAGGCAAAACACACTGTCAATAGGACAAAACGGCAACCAACAGATTGGAAAAGATCTTTACCAGTCCTACATCTGATAGAGGGCTAATATCCAATGTATAAAAAGAACTCAAGAAGTTAGACTCCAGAGTGTCAAATAACCCTATTAAAAAAGGGGTACAGAGCTAAATAAGGAATTTTCAACTGAGAAAACTCGAGTGTCTCTGAAGCATCTAAAGAAATGTTCAGCATCCTTAGTTATTAGGGAAATGCAAATAAAAACAACCCTGATATTCCACCTACACCAGTCAGAATGACTAAGATGAAAAGCTCAGGGGACAGCAGATGCTGGAGAGGATGTGGTGAAACAGGAACACTTCTCCATTCCTGGTGGGATTGCAAGCTAGTAAATCTGCTCTGGAAATCAGTATGGCGGTTCCTTAGAAAATTGGACATAGTACTAATTGAGGATCCAGCTATACCACTCCTGGACATATACCCAGATGTTGCTCCAACATGCAATAAGGACATATGCTCCACTATGTCCATAGCAGCCTTATTTATAATAGCCAGAAGCTGGAAAGAACCCTGATGTCCTTCAACAGAAGAATGGATACAGAAATTGTGATATAGATACACAATGGGTACTATTCAGCTATTAAAAATGAATTCATGAAATTCTTAGGCAAATGGATGGAACTAGAAAGTGTCATCTTGAGTGAAGTAACCCAATCACAAAAGAACACACATGGTATGCACTCGCTGATAAGTGGATATTAGCCCAGAAGCTCAAAATAAACATGTTACCGTTCAGAGACCACAGGAAGATCAAGAAGTTAGACCAAAGTGGGGGTGATTTGGTTCCTCTGAGAAAGGGAACAAAATAATCACAGGAGCAACTATGGAGACAAAGTGTGGAGCAGAGACTGAAGGAAAGGCCACCCAGAGACTGTCCTACCTGGGAATTCATCCTATAAACAGTCACCAAACCCTAAATCTACTATGGATGACAAGAAGTGTATACTGAAAGAAGCCATTTATGGTTGTCTTTTGGAGGAACCCTTTCAGAGCCTTACAGATACAGAGGCGAATACTAGCTGTCAACCACTGGTCTGAGCGTGGGGTTCACAATGGAGGTGTTGGAGGGCAAACTGGAGGAGCTGGTGGGGGGTTTGCAGTCCCATGGCAATGACAACAATGTCGGCCAACCAGACACCCCAGGGCTCCCAGGGACTAAGCCATCAACCAAGGGGTACACATGGTTCCAGTCAAAAGATTGGCAGAGGAATGCCTTGTTGGGCATCAGTAGGAGGAGGGGTCCTTGGTCCTGTGAAGGCTCAATAAAGACCATAGTGTGGGAAAATCGAGTGGGGGTCATGGGAGTTTGGTGGGTGGAGGAGCATATTCTTGGAGGCAGGAGGTGGGAGGATGGGTTGGGAGTTTTCAGGGAGGGGGGAAACTGGGAAGGGGTATAACATTTGAAATGTAAATGAAGAATATTTTCAATAAACAAAAAAAAAAGGAACAAAACTGCAGCCTACATACTGGAAAGATTGTTCACCAACTCTACATCCTATAGTGGGCTAGTTTCCAAAATATATAAAGAATTGAAGAAGGCACTGACAAATGAAATAGTCCAATTAAAAAGTGGGTTATAGGACTGGAGAAATGACTCAGTGGTTAAGAGCACTGACTGCTCTTCCAGAGGTCCTGAGTTCAATTCCCAGCAACCACATGGTGGCTCACAATCATTTGTAATGGGACCCAATGCCCTCTTCTTGTGTATCTGAAGACAGCGAGAGTATACTCGCATACATAAAATAAATAAATCTTTATAAATGAATGAATGAATGAATGAATGAATGAATGAATAATAAATAAGTAAATAAGTAAATGAGTTATAGATCTAAGTAGAGAATTCTAAACATGAATCTCTAGTTGTCAAGAAGCACTTAAATGTTCAATGTCCTTATTCATCAGGGAAATGCAAATCAAATGACCCTGAGATTCCATCTTATACCCACTAGATATTAGTGAATATTAGTCATAAAATACAGGATACCTACTCCACAGGCCCAATGAAGGTAAACATGTCAGAAGACCCAAGGAAGGATGCTTGAATCTCTCTTAAAAAGGTGAATAGAGAGAAGGAGGGATCTGGGCGGGAGACAGGATAAGGAGGGGAATTGGGAGTTCAGGATCAGGTGTGGGGAGGCACAGGACAGATGGCCATGAGAATTCATAGAAATCTCTAAATAACTGAGGTGGGGAAGTAGGAGGCATCTCCAGGATGAGACAGAAATCTGGGATAAATGAGGTGCTAAAGACTCAATGGGAGTGACCTTAACTGTTACTCATGATATGCAGATATAGAATGTGTAGCCAGGCAGGAACCTCACTGGAGCAATAGGTATACAAACCCACCTAAAAAACTTTCTACTCAAAATCTATTCTGTCTACTACAAATGCAGGGACTGGGGATGAAGCAAGCAATAACAGGCCCAATTTGAGACACATCCTGTGGGCAAACACCAATATCTGATACTACAAAGGATATTCTATTGTGTTTGGAGACAGGAGTCTAGCATGACTGTCCTCTGAGAGGCTCCACTCAGCAGCTGACTCAGAAATAAGCAGATACCCACAACCAAACAGTGGACAGAACCTGAGGATTCTTAAAGAAGAATAGAAAAAAGGATTGCAGGCCAAAAATGGATAGAACCTCTACAGAAAGATCAACAGAGTTAACTGGCTTGAACCCTTGGGGCTCTCAGAGACTAAACCACTAACCAAAGAACATATGCTGGCTGGACCTAAGCCTCCCTGCACATATGTAGCAGATGTATAGCTTGGTCTTCATGTGGGTCCTGAACAATTGGAACAGGGACTATTCCAAAATCTCTTGCCTATATGTGGGATATTTTCTTCTAGCTTGGTTGCCTTCTCTGGCCTTGGTAGAAGATGCACCAGGCCCCATGGACTTGATGTGCCAGGGTCAGGGGGGCCCCATCTGCTGAGAGGAGAAGGGTATTTGGTGAAGGATTCGAGGAGGGGGTGAACAGGGGGGGACCAGTGAGTGGGATGCAACATGAATAAGAAAATAAAAGTAATTAATTAATTAATGCATTCATTCATTAAAAACAAAATAGAAAAGTATACTGGGACAACAGATGCTGATTAGCTGATGCTAAATAATTAACAGTGATTAGTGATGCGGCAATGCTTGGGATGTGAATAAAATGATTAAATATCACCTCACAGTTAAGAGAAAAGATGAAAAAGGAGGAGGATGAGGAGAAGGAAAAAAAGAGAGAGAGGGAGAGGGAAGGAGAAGGAGAAGAAGGAAAAGAAGGAGAAGGAGATGGAGATGGGGAAGGGGAAGGAGGAGGAGGAGCAGGAGGAGGAGGAGGAAGAGAAGGAGGAGACAGAATCATCATCACTCAGATGTAATTTTCTGTGAAGTGCTTCCTGACAGCACAAAAAAGCTGTGTTACAGAGATAGCCAAGATTGTAATTTGTGTAGTGTTGTAGCTAGATTTGGTAATGTGTAAAAATCATGCAGATTGTACTGATTTTGAAGGCATGAAGGAGTAATGGAGAGCAGTTGAGGCTTGGCACTGTGAGATGCCAGTGAAGGCCCTTGGTGAAGGCACAGGCCTCGTTGCAGTTGATGGCCCAGAACTGAAGGGGTAATGGATAGAAGTTGAGGATTGGCACCATGAAGGAAGCCTATGAGAGACTATTGCTGAAGCCTAGATGCTGTAAAATGCCAGTAAATTGGGATGACCATCAAGAACTGCAGCGTAATGGAGTAGAGCCAACCTGAAGTGCTACAAAGGGCAGAGATAGAGATGTGACCCAAGCCTGTGGAAGAAGTCAGAAGATCATGTGACCATCTGTAGACATTGTAACAAGAGGCTGTAACTTTGAAGTTGCTTTAGAGATCCCAAGATGTTCAAAATGCCAGAGCTCTGGGATACCTGCTGAGGGATGCTGCTATCAGGGAGTGGAACTAGCCAAAGAGAAAGAATTATCCTGTAGTCAACAAAGCAGAAAAGAGCTGGAGATCTGAAGATCAGTTTAACAACAGACATGAAGATACAGAGTTTGGAGTTTGCCCAGATGGTTTTTGGTCTTGCTTTGGTCCAGTATTTACTGACTCTGACATTTTGGAATGGTAATATATATCCTATGATGGTGGTGTGTGATCTTCATTTTGATTTTATAGGGAATTATAATTAAGTGATTGAAAGAACATCAGAAGAAACTTTGAACTTTTAACATTGTTAAGATTGGGATAAACTCTGAGGACTTTTGAATTTGTACTAAATATTTTAGCATTGTTATGGCTTGGTATGGTCCTGTAGCCTCAGATGTTTGAAAAAGCCTATGGGGGTCAGGGAGTGAAATATGATGGTTTGAATACATTTGGCCCAGAAATGGCAATATTAGGAAGTATGGTCTGGTTAGATTAGGTATGGCCTATTGGAGGAAGTTTATCACTATGTGGGTGGGCATTGAGACCTTCCTCCTAGCTGCCTGAAAATAGTCTTCTGGCTTCTCTTGAATGAAGATGAAGAACTCGCAGCTCCTTTAACATCATGCCCATCTGTTTGCTGCCATGCTTCCAGCCATGATGATAATGGACCTCTGAATCGGTAATCCAGCCCTGATTAAATATTTTTTTTTAGTTTGTTTGTTGGTTTGTTTTGTTTTTATAAGATTTGCCTTGACATGGTGTCATCCTCAGAGTGGTATAAGTAACTTTAAAGAAAAAATAGATGGTATATATTGCAACAAGAGACAATTGTGTATTTCTGTAAATTAAACATGTTTCAATTTTCTCTGAAAATAGCTCCTGGACTGTTTCTCTTGAAAACATAAAGCATATTAAAACTTACTTCTTTTAAGTTGAATTTATACATACAAAGCAGGTACTAAGATTGATTTATTGAGATAGCAATGTCATTAGATGGCACTCTGACTAAAGTTGACAATAGTATTTCCTTAATTGCAGACATACATAAGATTAATGAATCAATATGCTTTATACAATCATAGTGGGTTTTCATTCTAATCTTGAAATTGCTTCAATTTTAATCATTAAAGAAAATATAGGAAATTTTACAATGAATTTTCTCTTGTTGCAATAAATAACATCTGTTGTTTCCTTAGGTTACTTAAACAACTCTGAGGAGGCAAAATTAATGTGATAATTTTGTACAAAATATTCTAACATAATTTATCATGTTAGACCAAAATAAATTGGTGCTTTTAGTATATATGCTTATAAAGGCTGTTTCTGTGTATAAACTTTGAGCTTTGAATTGTTAAAAATATTTATGCCTTTAATTTCTTATTACAAAAGTAAGTATTCTATGAATACACTTCACAAATAAATATTTGTTCTTTTCATTGAGTTCTATATATTGTGCTAAAAATTATTCCATCTGTTAAAATTGCTTCATGGAATTGCTAGTATGCACAGAGTTTAAGGATTTAACAAGGATGCATAAATTATAGAAACTGCCTTTAAGGAACAGGTTTAATTCATCCTGTCTCCATATCTTCAACCTACTCTAAAAAGCTGAACATATGCCACTACTAGCAATAGCAATAATGTATTAAATAAGCAAGTCTTCAAATAATAAATACATAAGTACTAGAAGAGTATGTGGTATGTGAAAATTGATACATCTCTTCTTGTATTTAAACTGAATTTGTTTTAGCTGATAGAGAAAAGTTGTATTTAAAGACATGAACAAGTTACCATGTGATGTTTTGATATAGTTATGCAGTTTTTAATTTTTCATTATTTATTGATTTTGTAAAGCTTTTTAATATTATTTCATTTACATTCTATATATTGCCCCCATCCTTGTCCCCACTCTGCAAGCTCTTTTCCCCATCTTCCCTTCCCTTTGCTTCTGAGAGGGTGTTCTCCCACCCACCTACCCACTCCAACCCTGCTAGTATCCCCCCTTCCTGGGACATTAATTTTCTATGTGATTAAGCACATTCTTTCCCACTGAGGCCAGATAATGCAGTCCTTTGGTATATATATGTATAGCAAAGAACCACAGGCCAGACCATATATGCTTTTTGGTTGACTTAGTGTCTGGGAACTCTAAAGGGTCCCGGGTTTTTGATACTGTTTTTCTATCTATGGGGTTGTAATCCCCTTCAACTCCTTCAGTCCTTACCTTAACTCAACTATAGGGGTCCCCAACAGACATCAGTGCAATGATTGACTGTATCTGCATCTATCTGAGTCAGCTTCTGGTACAACCTTCAGAGGTTAGTCATGCTAAGTTCCTGTCTGCCTGCAAAACATAGCATCAGTAATAGTGCAGAGGTTTGGTATCTGCACATAGGATGGATCCCAAGTTGCGTTGGTCTCTGGATGGCCTTTTCTTCAGTCTCTGATCCAGTTTTTCCCCTCAATTTCCTTTAGACAAGAACGATTCTGGGTCAAATACTTTGAAAGTGGGTTCATAGCTACATGCCTCAAAAAGAAGCTATGGATATCTACTAGATATTCCTTTAGGTCCAATCCACTGTTGAGCATTTCTCCGAACATCATTCCCATTGGCTCCTGGGAGCCTCTCACATCCCTGATGTATGGGACTTTCAAGAGGTTACCCCCGTGCTCCACTTCAGACTACTGCATATTTCTTGTCATTCTCCCGGCCCTCTGGGCTTCTCTCCTGTGTCCCCCTACCCATACATTTTCTTGCTTCCCTTTTTCCCCTTCTCCTCCCTTCTCCTACCAAGGTCCCTTGGTCTCTCTGTCACCCATGATTATTTTGCTCCCCTTTCTAAGTGGAATTGAAATATCCACACTTGGATTTTCATACTGGGTAAGCTACATATGGTCTGTAAGTTTTATCATGGGTATTCTGGACTTTGTGGCTAATATCCACTTATCAGTGAGTCTACACCATGTATGTCCTTTGGATCTTGCTCACCTTACTCAGAACGATATTTTCTAGTTTCATCCAATTGCTGCAAAATTCTTCATGCCCCTTGTTTTTAATAGCTGAGTAGTATTCCATTGTGTAAATGAACCACATTTTATGTATTCATTCTTGAGTTGAGGGACATCTGGTTTGTTTCCAGCCTCTGACTATTACAAACAAGGTTGCTAAGAACATAGTGGATCATGGCCCCTTGTAATATGGTGGAATATTTTTTGGGTATATACACAGGAGTGGTATAACTGGTCTTCCGGCAGAACTATTTCCAATTTTCTGAGGAAGTACCAGATTCATTTCTATAGTGATTGTAATAGAAATGTCCTCCTTCCAGCAATGGAGAATTTTTTCTTATTCTCTACATCCTTGCCAGCATGTGCTGTTTCTTGAGTGTTTGATCTTAGCCATTATGATTTGTGTAATGTGAAATATCAGAAGCATTTTTATTTGTATTTCCCTGAAAACTGAGCATATTAAGCATTTCTTTAAGTGCTTCTCAGCCATTCAGGATTCCTCAGTTGAGAATTAAGTTTAGCTCTGTAGTCCCATAACACCTAAGGAAATAGAAGAAGCAATTAAAAGTCCAAAAAGAAAAAAAAAGGCTCCAGATCCAGATCAGCGAACGTTTTAGTACAGAATTCTACCAGACTTTTAAAGAAAAACTACTACCTATACTCAAACTATTCCACAAAATAGAAACAGAAGGAACACCACTTAATTCCTTCTATGAAGCAATAGTTACTCTGATACCTAAACCACACAAAGACCCAACAAAGAAAGAGAACTTCAGACCAATTTTGCTTATGAATATCGATGCAAAAATACTAAATAAAATTCTCACAAGTCAAATTCAAGAACACATTGAAATGATCATTGACCTTGATCAAGTAGGCTTCATCCAGGTATCCATAAATGGTTCAATATATGGAAATCCATCAATGTAATCCACTATATAAATAAAAATCAAAGAAAAAAAATCACATGATCATCTCATTAGATGCTGAAAAAATCTTTGACAAAACACAATACCCTTTCATGTTAAAAGTTTTGGAGGGTTCAGTAATTCAAGGTACATACCTAAACATAATAAAAGCAATATACAGCAATATATAGCAAACCAACACCCAACTTTAAATTAAATGTAGAGAAAATTGAAGCAATCCCACTAAAATCAGGAATAGAACAAGGCTGCACACTCTCTCCCTATTAATTCAATGTAGCATTTTAAGTTCTAACTAGAGCATTTAGACATCAAAGGGAAGTCAAAGGGATGCAAATTAGAAAGAAAGAATTCAAGTTCTCATTATTTTGTGGATAATATGATAGTATATAAAACCAACCCCCAAAATTCTATCAGAGCACTCCTCCAACTAATAAAAAACTTCAGCCAAGTAGCACATAAAATTAATACAAGCAAATCAGTAGCCTTCTTTTATACAAAGAATAAATGAGCTGAGAAAGAAATTAGAGAAACAACATCCTTCACAATGGTCACAAATAATATAAAATGTCTTGGTGTAACCCTAACTAAGCAAATGAAAGTTCTGTTTGACAAGATCTTCAATTCTCTGAAAAATAAAATTGAAGAAGACCTCAGAAGATGAAATGATCTCCCATGTTTATGGATCAGTAGAATTAACATAGCAAAAATGGCCATCTTACCAAAAGCAATCTACAGATTCAATAAAATCCCCATCAAAATTTCGATTCAGTTCTTCAGAGATGGAAAGAGCAATTCTCAACTTCATATGGAATAACAAATAAAATCAGAAGAGCAAAAACAATTCTCAATAATAAAAGAACTTCTAGAAGAATCACTATCTCTGACCTCAAGCTGTATTATAGAGCAATAGTGATAAAAAGCCACGTGCTATTGGTACAGAGAGAAAAAAAATCAATAGCATAAAATAGAAAACCCAGAAATAAACACACACCTATGAACACTTGATATTTGACAAAAAAAATTCAAAACCATACTGTGAAAGAAAAATTCATCTTCAACAATTGATCCTGGCCTAACTGGCAGTCTGCATGTAGAAGAATAAAATGGATCCATACTATCAACTTGTACATAGCTCAAACCCAAATGGATCCAGGACCTCCACATAACACCAGATACACTGAATCTAACAGAAGAAAAATGTGAAGCTACCTTGAACGTATTGGTACAGAGTAAAATTTCCAGAAAACATCACCAATGACTCAGGTTATAAGATCAACAATTGACAAATGGGATCTCATGAAACTGAAAAGCTTATGTAAGGTAAAGGACACTGTCAGTAAGATGAAATAGCAAACTACAGATTGCGAAGTTGTTCACTAACTCTATATCTGATAGAGGTCTAATAAATAAAATATACAAAACATATAAGAAGTTAGACTCCAGAAAACAAATTAACCCAATTAAAAAATGGGGTACCACTCAATTTTTAAATCAGGTAAGTATGTTTATTTCCTCAATTATTTATAATTTCTTATATTCTTACTTATTAACTGGTAAATTTATTATTTTTAACTATTTTAGTTCTTCCTTCAGTGTACAGTAGCAGGACAGTAGAGATGATTAGTTTCTGCCTAATTTAAATGTAGTGAATACTGATCAAGTTGTCCACACTCCTCTCTCTACTATTACTCACCCCATTGCAGTCTATTAAAAAACTATAATCTGTTTGTATAGCCAGATATATGTATTAAGAAGTTCCCACTAAGCTTTACTTTCTTCTTTTTAAAGATGTATTTTTAAAATTAAATAGGTGTGTTTATGTATGTATGTATATATGTATGTACGTATGTATGTATGTATACACATGAGTAGATGTACCAGAGAAGGAAAGAAGCACTGGATCTGTTGGAACTGGAGTTAAAGTTGCTTGTGAGCCATCTCATGAAGGTGCTGGGAATCAATATCAGGTCCCATGGAAGAGCTGCAAATACTTTTAACCACTGAACCAACTTTTCAACTCCTATTTCTTGTGTACATAAAATTATAACTAGTACATATCCCTAAAATAAAATATTTGTTTCTACATACTGGTGATATTTATTTAAGAGTATAAGATTGCATATTTTATCCTATCTTTTGTCAATGAATAAAGAGACAAGCTATTTTTATCTTTTTATTTTTAATGTATATTAGTATTTTATATATTATATATATATATATATATATATATATATATATATATATATATATAGTCAAAAGACCTAGAAATAATTTTCTAAAGCAATCATTTTCTACATAGAAGGATGCAATCATAATGTCATAGGAACTTACTGTGTAAATATTCAGTATTACAAAATGACTTGTTTGATTTCCAGCTCCAAAAGGCATGCCTGCTCTCCAATTTCTCACATAAAATGTTATTGTGAGTGTTTGAAGAATAATTATGTAATAGATATGAAACACTGTTGTACAGTGCTTTATACTACCACTTATGAAGCTGAGATGTCTTTGAAAATGTGTATTGACTACTTATGTTTCTACTTTGGTGAACATCCCAAAGATTTTATTTGGCTGTTTTCTTGTAGTTTGATTTAGTGATGAATTTGTGTATGTGTGTTTGTGTGTTTATAGGGATGTTTGTATGTACTAGGTAACTGTATACTGCTGAACTACACCTCAACACAGATTGTGAGAGATCAATATACATTATATTTTTAAATGCTTTCACCTACTAACCGTGTCTTTTTTTAAGGTATTAATTTTCTAGCATACAATGGGACACGTTGAGATTAAGAACTTTGTTTCTTTGTGTGTAAACTTTTAAATTTTATCTTCATATCTGTAGTTTATAAATTGTTTTCTGCATAATGTGTCAAATTTGTAACACACATATAGCACTCAAATCACAAGGCACAAAGCAGAGTGTCTCTGAGAGGTTGGTGCAGATGGAACATGGAATTGTTTAATGGTATTGAGTTTCTACGCTGATGATAAAAATATTCCTTGCAGTGAGGCAGCTCAGACTTGTAAATGTACTTGACATTACTGAAATATATGCATGAAAACGTTGAAGTGGTAAAAGTTTATGCCTTGTTTGTTTTGACTCAGCAAAGCAAGAATTCATTGTTCCTGTAAAAATCACAAAATTGCCCTTTGCTCTACTCAACAATCAACACATTTATCTTTTCATATGAAATTCCAAACATAAGTCAATTAAAGTTGAATCTTTATATGCTCAATTTTAGACTTTTTCTTTGCATTTGGAAAATAAATACGCTAAGTGCTACTTCTAGAAAAATGTAAAACCAAAGCTACAACCAAAAACCAAAACAAAACAACCCAAACCAAATCAACTTAATGAACTCTAAATGTCAAGAATAAGGTCAAGACACAAAGGCTTAGTAATCTTGCTAAAAATTAACTAAAACAATAACAGAAATTTAAAAATAATAATCAAATTGAGTACATAAAATTATATTTTACTATATGTTACTATATTTATCAGAAAAATAGATCACATAAAAGTATTCTAAAATAACTAGCAAATTGTTTATGGATAAAAATTTATGAATAATGTTCTATAAAGTCATTTTATCCTTTTGTTTATGAAAATGAATAGAATGATACAATTTTTACTTGGTGTATGGTATTTATTATTTTGTGTTTTATGTTGATAGTCATGTCACACAATATAGGGTACCCCAAATATGTGAGCTTCTTGTTTTAGACTTCCAAGTTGCTGGAATTATGCAGAGGTACCTCCACTTCCACTTACCACTCAAATAAAATGTTCTAAATTAGATATTAAAATGACCCCAAATTATAGTCTATACACTAAAATTCCAAATGGTTCCTAATTAAATTAAAAGATGCTTTAAAAGCTACCAGGATATAAAATGCAAATAGAAGGCAAATCTCCGTAGAGCTGAATGTCAGTTAACCCCAAATTGATCATATGTTTAAGATACTTGTTGGCTAAGACGTTTCGTAGAGGTAGTAAAGGTCTATGAAAATATTCGATTGGAAAGAGAAGATATAAATTCTTTTAGTTGAAGAAAACATCTTTACTAAAGGAAGAATTAGGATGTTTTATACTACATAATATTAACAGATGTCTTTTCCTTCTACTAAACTAAACACCATGGCATTGGCAGAAGTACAGAAATTCAGTCAGCAAAACAGAATAAATTGCTGAGTAACAGGCTCACAGAAATACATCTCTCTAATTTTTAAATATACATAAATCTAATTTAAAGGGATTGATAGTTTCCAAAACAAATGAAGTAATGATGAGAAATCAACAACAGCAAGGAAAACCATGACATGAGGGTTATATTTTAGACACAATTAATTACAAATGAAATACATATTTCATCATTATCTATAAAATCAAAACTGTTTTATAAAATATCAAAATTTGGAAGTTATGCTTGGTATGGAGCTATTTAGATTTGACACTGGGAGTGAACCTGATAAAAGAAAATATTAATATCCTGCACTCATCAAATTTGAACACTTGTTCTCTGAAAGCCCATGTTAGGAGGTGGAGAGAATGGCAGAAAGGCTTAAAATATTTGAAATATACACAATCCAACAGGAACTCATGTCTAGACTGTACTGTAATTCTTAAAAATTCAATAGCAAAATGAAACAAGCAAAGGCTATAACCAGGATTTGAACAAAACAGATGAAGCCTCTTTTTCCATAAAGACCTTAATCACAGTACAGTCCTAAAATCTTTGTGCTTAGGATGCTGAAGGAGAAAAATCACATGATTAAGTCCCAAACTACATAGTAAGACCCTAGATTGAAAAGTACTTTTTAAAATATTACACAGATGTCACATATGTATGTGAAAATAAAATCTACTAATGAAGTCACTGAAGTTATCACAATCAAAATATTATAAATATTATTGTGTACCTAGCTAGAACATCCCTATGTTCCTGGAGCTATTCTTAGGAGAAGCTTAAATGAAAAATCCATCATCAAAACTTGGAAGCTGTGAGTTTTTAAACATGATAAAAACATTGTAATCAATTAAAATTATACCTTGGATATTCATTAAAAATCATAGAAAATGTTCATGCAAGGTCCTGGACATGAGGTTTTTTTTGGATAATCCTATTTATTATCCACAATGCTAATGCTGTAATGAGCACAGCCATTATTTGATAATAATAAAATGCTTAAATGGCAAAATAAAATATTATTGAACAGTACAAAAAGAACAGGGAAGCATAGAAAATAATTTCAATGAATATCCATTAATCACATTGCACTATAATGTGAGATCACTGGAGGAAGACCCTTATATCAGTGGACTTTAGTAGACATCAAAGAAAATATGCACAAAAGTATATTTGACTGTTTATAAATCTCTACACACTCAACACTTTCCCATTTAGTATCTTTTAGAGAAATTATTGATTTTCTAAAATAGGTATTACAATATTACATTTGTACACTTCTTGATTAACAAACTTATAGTAAGGAAGAATCTATTCATGGCTTGTAACTACCAAGGATGTGAAGGCAACCACTAGTAGAGCATAGGGAAATAAATGTCTTAGAAAAGGGTGAAAGACAGTCAGGTGATGATGAAATGGTTGTACATGCTGACTCTGATTGTGACATGAATCCATATCAAAGTGTGTGTGTGTGTGTATGTATGCATTTATATATATATATGTGTGTGTGTGTGTCTCTATACATACATATGTGTATATATATATATCATAAAATGTGTGTGGATATATATATGTGTGTGTGTGTGCGTGTGTATATATATAAATATATATACCCATTTTGATGTATGTGCATATATATACATATATGCATGCATGCATACATATGTACATACATGCATACCTTGTAAAAAAATACACCAAGAAGTTATATGGAGTGGGGAACAAAACTAGATTGCTCTCTTGTCATGAGTTGTGATTGTGTACAATGTCATTAACTGTTTGAGACAGAGAGAAATAGACTTGGAATCTAGCTTGAGGATGATTTATAGCAGTTCAAGTGTGTATTCTACTTCATTTACAACCCACAGAATGCATATTTACATTGCGTTTAGGTTTTTAATTTCCTCCTTTGCTTTACTCGGATTGGATTTCCTATTCTTCTCTTTTCTGCTATATTATTAAAATAATTTATTTTTCTAAACTAATCCATAAAATTAAACTTTTTATTAAATATAAGTAGAGTTGGTACTGTGATATCAATTTAGAATGAAGAGTAAACTTAAAATACTTTAATGCCACGAAAATAAATTTAAATTTAAATTCATTTTCAGATATTAAAAGCTTATAGACATATTTTAACATTTTATTCTCCATAATGGAAAATGTTTTTGTGTTATTCAAATTATCCTTTATATACATTTACCACTTGGTAAATTTCCAATCAGTTTCATTCATTTCACTTAGAATTATTTTCAGGGTTTTTCTATTTACCCACATTTTTCAATAATTATGTGGATGGTAATTTTTATAGCTGTAAAACATATATGTAATATATTTACATTATCATTATTTTAGAAATGTATTTTAAAGATAAACATATTATATATGAGTAATTACTCTTCATATATAGTTGTGTATTTTGTAGTTGCCCAAACATATTGCTCATATGTCTATAGTTGCTTATAATTCATAATGATTTTAAAAATAGAAAAAATGAACTGAGGTACATATTTCATAGGTGTGATTAAGTAATTTATATACTGAATATACAATTTTCCAATAATTTTTACATCCTGATTAGCTATTAGTTTTAGTAAGATGAACTGAGATGCTCAGATTGTGTGATGCTTACTTATTCTTTTTAAATCTAATTTCATGATATTTTATTTCTGTTTTACTAAAGAATTTAAGGGCTTTAGCAGAGTTAAATTGTTCTTCCAGTGAAGTGGATACTTTGATGTTTATACTTTTAGCAGATTTCCAAACCTGTCACAGTCAATACTAATGGCTTAGTGTTTATAATTTAAGATGACCAAAGGAAAACATCATCAAATTTAGAATAAGAACAGAGGAAAAGCTTTTATTTCCATTTATTTTTATATTTTTACTATCACATTTATCATTAACAGTTTTATACACATATGTACACCAAAATATGTATAATATTATACTATTATATTATATATGTAATATATTATATTATGTATAATACATATATATATACTTTCCTAGGGTTTTTTTACTGAAACTATCTATCTATCTATCTATCTATCTATCTATCTATCTATCTATCTATCTATCTATCTAGAGTCATTCAAATTACTCTCATGATGTCTCTTCAATCTTAATTTACCACCTTTATTTCTTGAAAGTGTTGGCTAATTGTTTGCAGAATTGCAAACAATTCCATGTTAGTGTCTTTTTGGTTTGTTTCGTGACTCACTGAGTTCAACCAGCACAGTCTACTTTGAACCACTGTTCTGTAACTTTGCATTAAGACTTGATGACATCACAGTAGATACTCAACTGAAGACAAGGCTGAGCTCCCACAGCATTTTTTAGTAGCCAAATATTCAACAAGGAAGAAGGAGGCAGCATGAGCACCTCCCTCATTCTTTAGTGGAGGTGGATAGAGCCTCATTGAACTATTGTGACATCCAAGTCAAGTAGCAACAGTTGCTATGTTTTTCTGTTAGTAATGACAGGACACCAGGGGGACCTGTGGAAATAAGCAGCCATGCTCACACTCAGAAGTTTAAATAATTATTCACTAACATTATACTATTAATCAAATGTTTAGGTTTTTAAACCAGACTTTGCTAGGGAAAAAAATACTATGTAAGACTGAGTGTAAGAAATAGGTAAGTTATTTGTATTAATGCAACTTTCCTTCAACAAACACAGATACCTTCCTGAAATTTTTTTACTGATCTCCCAGACACTAGAAAATATTTTTTAGTTTCTATAATGAATTATGCATTCTGAAAAATTTCAGAATGGAATATTTTTTTCACTATACTGCTAGGGAAGAAAATGTCTATATCATTATATAACATTCCCACTGTTTGTCAAAGAATACCTTACCTTTACCTGCCAAACTAAAGTACCATTTTTATGATGTATAATTTTAAGGATCTCTGCACCTTGCTTAATTTTCTGATAAATACAAATTTATATTAATGTGTCATTAACAAATTTCTTCATTTATTTAAGTATCTTTTATGTTAGAAAATGAATACAAGCTATTTCTAAAGCATCCCTCTTGGTATCAAAGTCCAAAGAGGCTTAAGAAATAAATCTTGAAGAGATTTTTAAATAATTAAGTGAGATAGTCAATTAACTGACTGGGAAAACTCTGGAATTCCCTAAAGATCCTGACTTCTTATAGCTAATTAATATTTCTGCAAACAATTAGCCAAGATGAAAATCCAGGCCATCTGTCTTTTATGCTATGATTATCTGTCCTTTAGTCTTACACTCATTTACTCAGATAAACTGCACTAAATATTGATTTTTCAATATAAATATCCTGCAACAGATGAGGGGATTATGAAATTTTGGTACATATGCATAATGAAATATTATTCAACTGTAAAGAAAAATGAAACTTGCCAATATAAGGAATAAATGTAAGCAATATAAAGAAATTACAAATGTAACCCAACTCAGAGTGTGTGAAATGTGATAAGGTAAGTGCCCTGACTGAGTGAACGCCTCAATTTTGATTGGCTAAAAAGACACCATGGAGACCAAGTATGGAGTGTGTATATATGTAGATGATAAGGCCTAGCGTCAGATAAAGTGGTGTTGAATGCCTGAGCTGAAAGATACTTAAAAACTCTGGTCTGACAGCTAAGAAGGGCTCATTCCCTGGAGCCCCAATGGAGACTCTTCCTGTTGAGACTTACACATTCCTGGAGCCAGCCCACCAATTCCAAACACCCTAACTCTGGACCTAGGCTATAGTATAGATCCAAAGCACAGTGAGGAAATGTTGTAGGCCTGGCCTGCACTTCAATCAGAACTAGGCTGCAACACTTACCAGATCAGAGGTGTGTGTGTGTGTGTGTGTGTGTGTGTGTGTGTGTGTGTGTGTGTCTGAGAGAGAGAGAGAGAGAGAGAGAGAGAGAGAGAGAGAGAGAGAGAGAGAGAGAGAGAGAGAGAGAGAATGAGATCCCTTTTTGCTTTAGATTTCTTCATTGTTGCTTATGAGTAAATACTAGTGTAACTTGATCCTCTAAGTCACAGGCAATTTCTTTCTCGGCTCCATCCCTAAATCTGACTCAAGACAGCAGGTAAAGGGAAGGACTAGAGGACTAGAAAAGATTATGTTGAGTGAGGTCATCCAGATCCAGAAAGAAAAATGTCACATAATTTCTCTGATCTGTATTCCCTAACTACAGATCTTCAGATGTGAGTATATGATTTGGAGTAAGCACAGAGGACTGAAGAGTAAAAATGAACTATAATATGTAGGGTGAGAGTCAGGGTTTGAGAGAGGAGTAGTAGGATACAGGTGAAATGGTAAAAACAAAAGCAGGAAGGAGACCCCATCTAGGTATGATAAAAGAGTTTCAGTACAGAAGGAAAGGAGGGAAAGGGAATATACATTATCATGGTTGTGGAATTAAGACTCAAGGAATAACATTTTTCTCTAATTACCTATATTTATATAACACATATACATCATATATTTGATTACATATACATCTATGTACTTACATATAATATTATATATATTAATTATACATTTATCACAAACATATGATCAGTTTAATCCAAGTGAATCACAAAAGAAAATAGACAATTTATGTAGTTATTGGTTGTAACTCATAGGTTGAAGGTAATACCCTATTTTTGATGATATCAAAATTATAGGACACAAGGCATGGATACTTTGAGCTAGAGCTAACCTAAAGTCTGTCTTCACAGAAGCAGAAAATACTATGAAGGTTGCAAATGGAAGGACAAAATTAATAGTCCTGCCCAGAGGCAATACCTATGAACCACAAATATGATCAGCATCACAAAATATCCATCAAGGTACAATATGTGATAGTTATATGTCATTGATAATTAGCAAGTAATTGTACTTAAGACTCATTCAAGTCTTTGTCTTATTCTGATATCAAGCAGATAGCTTTGAACTTTCAGTTCTGTTTAGTAGAAAGGCATTTAGATTTGAGATGGAAACAAAGCGTAGAGACTACAGAGTTCTAGGCATTAAGCAGATTTGGGCATTCATCAACGAGTGCATACTTGGGGTATTGTTCCAAGGACATCTTATCTGAAGATACAACAAGAGTTATAAGGGGACTGGGAAATGTAGATAATGATGAGGTGAAAAGAAAGCAAAGGAAACAGATAAGAAGTGTTCTAGTGCTGATCGTGCACAGTAATAGGTAGAGGAAAAGAAATGGCTCTTATTTATGTCACATCTCCTAGGAAACCATATCAATTACGTTGTAGCAATAGTTCAGTGATATTATGAGTAATTTGACTTTCCTGGGTTGATTTTGGAAGCTAAAATATAATAACAATATTATGTCTATAAGAAATATTCCAAATTATACAAATGATTTAGGATAGTGAACATACTCAAAACAAACTATGTTTTTTCTTTCTAAAATCAACTGTAGAACTGTAGCTTAAGATACTTCACTACTGGTTTTAACAAATTCTCACTCAAGCTTTAATACTTTGCATAGATAATAAAAAAAAATTCACTGCTCATTTCCTACCTGATGTCTTTTAGCCACATGTCTATTACATAATATATGTATATTATGTAATAATCTCTACAGACTGCTGAACACCCCTGTTTCCTTCAAAGAAGGCAAAAGAAATTCTAATTTTTATAGAAAACTATGGACTTACATAAACAATATTTACATACACACACATATATATCTTATACAAATTTAAGCTGATTTTGAATTTACATTCAACTATAAGCAATGTACCTTATACATACATTATTTCCTGTATTAAAAGTCAGTAAATCTTGTAAATCTGATAGTTCCAAAATTTACTATTAGCAATTTGTCTACTATAGATTGATGTATTAAATTATAACACAATCTTAGTATCTAAGACTGAATAATATCTGTTATAGAAATATCATACACATTACCAAATTTTGGAGAGGAATTTTAATCTGGCCACATGGCTGCTTTGGCTAGGAATCACATCCAAAAATGTTCTGCTGTATGATCCAGTTTTAATGTAGACATGACACATACTTTTTTTTTTAATTTATTTATTATTATATGTAAGTACACTGTAGCTATCTTCAGACACACCAGAAGAGAGTGTCGGAGCTCATTACGGATGGTTGTGAGTCACCATGTGGTTGCTGGGATTTGAACCCAAGACCTTTGGAAGAGCAGTCAGTGCCCTTAACCGCTGAGCTACCTCACCAGCCCATGCCACATACTTTTAATCCCTCTGTCTGGAAGACAGGCACACCCCCCTGTAGTACACACCTTTAATCCCAAACAATGAACGTAAAGTTAGTTTGTAGAAGGAAACAGCCATGTTTGAAAGTGATGTCTAATTGAGGGACAAAGTGACAAATCAGAAAAAGATGTGACAGAATGAGTGAGATATAGGATACATCCAACTCTCACTGCAACAGATAGGAGGGAGGGTCTAATAACAGCAGGACAGAGTGAGTCAGCTGTGGAAGTGAAGTTCAATTACTGCAGTTCAGCTGAGTTTCATTCAGTGTAGTTTGGTGCAGTTCAGTTGAATATAGTTGAGTTCAGTTGAGTTCATATACTTCAAATACAATTACATATGAATAAAATTAAGCAGATACTGAGTAATTTTGCACTAAATGGATACCAAATTTATATCACTTAAATATATATCAAACATTGTAACATAAATTGTTTAAATCTGATTTTTCTTAAAAATACTAATCAAATAGACTATTCATTGCATTAACATTCTCTCAGCTATCAATTTCAAAGGCTATAAGTGCTACTAAACTTATTAAAGAAAACTTTTTTAAAATTGCATGTTATAATATTTTTTCACTTTATTTCATTTGTTTTACTTTATTTTATTTTTACAATCCTGTTTTTGCCTCCTTCTCAGTCTCTTCTCCCACAGTTCATCATCACATTCCTCCTCCTCCCTGTCTTCAAGTGGATGTTCCCCGCAACTCTGCCAGGCCTCCCCACTCCCTGGGGCCTCAAGTCTCTCAAGGGTTAGGCACATTTTCTCCCACTGTGGCCAGAACAGGGAATCTTCTGCTGTATATGTGTCAGGAACCTCAGACCAGTTTGTGTGTGCTGCCCGTGTGGTGGCTCAGTTTCTGAGAGATCTCAGGGGTCCAGGTCAGTTAAGACTACTGGTCTTCCTATGGGGTCACCTTCTTCTTCAACTTCTTCCATCCTTTCCCTAATTCAACCACTGGGTTCCTTTACTTCAGTCCAATGGTTGGGTGTAAGTATCAGTACCTGTCTCAATTAGCTGCTTGTTGGGCCTCTCAGAGGACAGTCATGCTAGGCTTCTGTTTGTAAATACACCACAGCATCAGTAATAGTGTCAGGCCTTGGAACCTCCCCTTGAGATGGATTCCATGCAAGGCTTGACACTGAACCTTCCTCAGTCTCTTCTCCTCTTTTGTCCCTGCAGTTCTTTTAGACAGGAACAACTCTGGGTCAGAGTTTTTGACTGTGGGATGGCAATCCCTTCAATCCACTTGATTCCCTCTCTACTGGAGGTGGACTCTACAAGTTCCCTCTCTCTACTGTTGGGAATTTCATTTAAGGTTCCTCACTTCCTTTGAGACCTGAGAATTTGCTACTTCTTAGGTCTCTAGAGGGTCCCACCCCACCTCCTGAGGTTACCATTGGTGGTCAGGATTTCTCTCTTGTCTCCCTCCTCAGTATATGATCATGTTCTCCCTTTCCCCTCCCACTCCCTTCTCTCACTGATATCCCTCTCTCCCTCTGCCTCCTGTGATTGTTTTCTTCTTTCTCCCAAATGGGATTGAAGCATTCTCACTTGGGCCCTTCTACTTATTATCCTTCTTGAGTTCTATGGATTGTGTCCTAAGTATTCTGTACTTATTTAACTAATATCTACTTGTTAGTGAATACAAACCATGCATGTCCTTTTTGGGTCTGAGTTACCTCACTGAGGATGATATTTTCTAGTTCCATCCTCATTTATTATAGTCAAATAGTATTGCATTGTGTAAATGAACCACATTTTCTGTACCCATTCTTCTGTTATTGAAATCTGGTTTGTTTCCACCTCTGGCTCCACTATAAACATAGTGGAGAGCGTATGCCCTTGTGATATGGTGGGGTATCTTTTGGTACAGGTGGGTGGTATATGTGAGTGGTATAGCTGGGTCTTCATGTAGATCTATTTATAATTTTATAAGGAACCTAATATCCATAAATACAATGTTTGCATTTTGTCTGAATATGAAATTACATAAAGTGTGTTTCTTGTCAGCTCAGCTGTTGCAATTCCCATTTCTTACCACCCTGCTAAGAATCTGCAGTAAACAATTCACAAGCCAAAATTCACCATGTGGAATTCATCCTTTTGGCACTAAAGAGACTTCATATAAGAGGAGGTCAGTCACCTTCAGATTCACAGGATGCAGAAATGATTGATTTCTCCCAACATGTCCTAAAATAACCTAAATTATACTTAGATAAACAAATAATATGGAAATAATTAGCAGGAAAATAAACTAGTTAGGAGAGAATAGAGGGAAGTTTGCTAGTATATTAAAATATTTTAATATAAATAAACAAAGATAATTTTTATTTTAGGAAAATATTTTAATTAGAAACTGCTTTCTCACTCATTTTAAACCAGAATTACACATTTGTAAATGATTTGATTATAAAGTGATAAATCATCATCTGCAACCCATATATATTCACATCTTATCAAATACATGAATATTCACAAGTGAAAATAATTTGTAGTTGAAAACTGTATAAATAATAAGTGATTCAGTATATAATATTCTACTTGTGTTTTATTTTAAAAACACCTGGTACTTTATAGAACATTTAATAAATGGTATCTTTTTTCAATTAGAATCATGTCATTTATGTCCGTGACCTTTAACCTTTGATTATATTCAAAATGTGATCATTCTGATCACATTTGATCATGACATAAGATTTTTGTAAAAATATTAAAGAATATGATGATTAGCAAAAATATAGCTACATTTTATTAAAATATGTGCCAGAATTGAAAAAAATATTTAAGAGTAGAGATGCATCTGTGCAGTCCCATATAGTTTACGTCAACCTTTTAACTTAAACATTGTACTAAATTAAAATGTGCCTTGATTATGAGTTAGTGAAAATGGATATTATTTAGTTTGTGTCAGTTATTTCTGTTTAGTTTTGTTTGTGCCTCTATCTCTTTATCACAGACATTATATAGTCCAAAGTTAAGAGAAAAAAATATCATCTCATAGCCCTACACCAACATATTTGAGCATGAATGGCTGTATCTTTCTTTTTGTCTGTAAGAGTATATTAATATTACTTTTATAGGAAAGAAGGGCCAGAGATTTCAAAAATTTTATTTCATTTTATTTTATCCATTTATTTTATTTTATTTTCTATATTCTTTATTTACATTCCAGATGATTTCCCCTTTCCCAGTTCCCCCCTCCCTGAAAGTCCCATAAGCCCTCTTCCCTCCCCTGTTCCCCATTTGTCTAAGAATTTCATGAATTCATTATTTTTAATTGCTGAGTAGTATTCCATTGTTTAACTATACATGGAAAATATCTCTGATAAAATTGAAGAAATATATAGAAAAACACGTTAAGATTGACTATTTCATGATAAAATTGAAACTCTACAAGGAAAATATTTCTGATAAAACTCAATAAATATATAGAAAAACACGTTAAAACTGGCTATTTCATGAAAAATTATACAGATAAGATAGTAGGCGTAAAAATATTCCTAAATTGAAGGAAAGACGAAGTAAAACATTTTCTGATAAAATTGAAGATTTACATGGAAAATATTTCTGATAAAATTGAAAAAAATATATGGAAAAACATTAAAATTGAAGATTAACATGGAAAATTATACAGATAAACTGGTAGGCATAAAAATATTTCTAAGTTGATTGAAAGTGAAATTATAAACATTTAAAGCAAGAGACTAGAGACAATGCAGCTAATCCTGCAAACATTTGACCTGCTAGGGTCAGGGAATACCCAGGGTGTCCCACCTCTCAGAGGACAAGGGTGGGATGGGAGAGGGACACTGTGAGAGATGAACAAGATGGGGACAGCAAATGTGGTTGTAAATAAATACATAAATTTATTGACTATACTTTAAAATAAAAAAAAGCAAGAGGCACCCATCTTCACTGGATAAAGTAAATTTGTGAATTCTGATCTCTACAAGAAAAAAAAAAGACAACATAACTGAAGTGTTCTTAGAGGATGTAGCAACAGGGTTGCAAAGAGAGTACCACACACATTTTATTATAGTATGCAATGTCCAAGAAAGCATGTTAACTTAGTTTTTATTAATAAACAGTATTTAGCTATTTTGAGGTAAATCACAATAGTTTCCATTTATATGAGAGTTGCTTCAACTGAAAATAATTTTTCTATGGTTCAATGATCAGTGCTCATTAAACAAAATTTTATGTTAATAAATGAATCATTAATGATTCTGTATTAATATCAAATGTCTAATTGTTTAAAGTCATGGTTGGTCAAGATATAATTTATGGGATTTAAGGTAACCTTTGAACTCACATCTAGAGTCTGGGTTTAATAATTGAATGATTAGTGACTTATATAATCTCACTTTCATGTGCATTATTCCTGTCACTGGGGTAAGATTTCCTGAGAAAATCAACTTTGTGGCGAGGGTATTTGTTTTAACTCAGAGTTTCAGGATTTAATAACTCCTGTCATAGAAATCAACACGACAGGAACGTGAGGCAAATGCTTTCATTTCATTTGTACTTTCAGCTTTCTCCATGCTAGATCCAAAGGCTCACTGTAAATCTGAAACCAGTGTGGGCTACCCTGGAATATCTAGGCTACCCTTGACTATAGAATATGAATCTTCTTAAAAAAATATGAACAAATAAGGAAAAAAACAAAATTTGTCAAGGGTTTTTGTGTGTTTGCTTGTTTTGGGGGGTGTTGTTTTGTTCAGTTGTATTTGGTTTGTTTTAGTTTTTGGTTTTGGTTTTTTAATACTGGGTTTTATTCTGTAGCCTAGCTTTCCTGGAATTCACTCTTCAGACAAGGCTATTTTTATGTCATAATTTTAAAATATTTAAATGAAAGATGCATACAGTCAGAAAGATTAATCCCACACTGTCCTTTTTATACAGCCCAGAATTCCAATCCAAAGGTATGTGCTACTCATAGTGTGTGGGTCTTTCTCAGGTCAATCAACGTAAGATCATTCTCCACAGGCATACCTTTTCAAGTGCTTCTAGATCTTATTAACTATTAACTTTCATACTTATTAAACTTCAAGCAAGCAATACAAATAACTTGACTAGCTACCTAAAAGTTGTTCATCATACTTGGAGGCATTTCTTTTGTTCTGAACTCTGAGCTTTCAAGATATAACATTTTAGACATAAAAAATTAGAGCAATCTGCTTACTAAGAAATGATCTTTAGTTGTAGAATAACTGTTTTATGTTCTGTTTTCAATTGATTCACTTTGAATCATACATTTTATTCATCTGTGTTATTTAAGTTTTCTTTTCTTCTTTGTTTTTTGTTTTGGATTTGCTACGAATTGAACAGTTAATAATTATTTTCATAAGAAAAAATAGTTATGCAATGTAAGAATATTAGTGTTTTATTTTTTTCTCCATTGCCTTATACTTCCAAGGCCCTAACCCCAGTGTGCATCTCCCTTATTTTCTATTAAGCTAATGATCTCTGGCCTCATATTTTATTGTTGCAAACACACACACACACACACAAACACACACACACTTCTAAATATAGTTGATTATATACGTCTAAATATATAGCCAATTTGTCCTATATATATATATACAATAAACCATATGTATATGACTTCAGGGCTGATCTGTTGGTAGTAGGTAAATATTTGGTGGGCTTCTTCATGCTATGTTCTCCTGCTTTCAGTACTTTCCAGCATTTTACTTGCCTGTACGTTTGTCATTGTTGTTCTTTAACGTTGGACATATTTAATGAAGTTGTGGATCTTGGAGGAGAACCTAAAACCATCAACTTATTTAACCAGTGTAACTTCTAACTGCATTTTAAATACTATTCTTCTACACATAGATAAGTATAGTTTTTATCCTGAACAAAGAAACATTACATAAAACCAATGGATCAAACTACAGAAGCAAATGATAATGCGCTATCTAGCAACAGATGATGTCCCTGCAATAACTCAGTCAATGTTCAAGAAGTTTGTAGTAGAAGGTATAGAACTGGGATAAAAGCCAAAGGGAGGACAATGTCTGTTATTAGATTGACTGTCCTAGAAACATCAGGGAATCTATATCCATGAAGTCTCTACAACATGTTTATCTTATAAAATACTGAGTCATATTTTAAGAACTCATAGTTTTGCCGGGCAGTGGTGGTGCACACCTTTAATCCCAGCACTTGGGAGGCAGAGGCAGGCGGATTTATGAGTTCAAGGCCAGCCTGGTCTACAGAGTGAGTTTCAGGACAGCCAGGGCTACACAGAGAAACCCTGTCTCAAAAAATAAAAAAAAAAAAAGAACTCATAGTTTTAAAATTATATATATTATAATTATATTATATTGTTTAATATTATTTTATAATTATATTATAAATTATATATATGCACCCTGAATAAATAAGTATAAATTTCTCAGAATATATATATGTATATATGTATGTGTGTATGTATGTGTATATATTCATACATATATATATGTATATATACATATCTCAGAATATATATGTGTATATAATTATATATATGTACATACATATATATATATATATATAATTTGTACTTATGTAGTGTGTGTGCATATATACACATGCATTATAGATTTATGTTGCTTGTAGGTATGTTTTCAGGGTTGATCATTTGGTAATAGATAAAAAATAGTCATGTCCTTCTCAACAATAAATGAAAAGTGAGGTCATAAATTTGAAAGAAAGCAAAGAGAATATATAGAATGATTTAAAGGAAGAACAGTGAAAGTGGTATGGCATAATTATAGTCTCCAAAAAATAAAAGAAATAATTTAAAACAGAATATGGTATAAAAAGAATGATATATATTATATTATTATATTTCTGTGGTGATAAATAATAAATGCTATCCTTAATCAGTAATTATACCTTATAAATAATTTGAACAGAAATTATACCAGAATTTAATTTTCTCTTTCCTTTTCACTGGTTATTTTGCTATTCCATGTGTTGGCAAGTTCTTAGTCAAATAAAAGACACAAAATTGCCATTAGTATAGTCACTATAAAACTAGCAGAAATGTAAGTACATTAGCTTTTGAAGGATGGTTTTTGTTGTCTTTTGTTGTTTGTTTGTTTACCTTGAGACTTGCTTCCACAGTTGCAAGGTTGTCCTTGAAATCATGATTCCTCTGAGCTATCCCCTAATAGCTGGTACTATAGGAAGATACTCGTATTATAGGAAGACATAAGTGGCTTTCAATGTTCTTGCTTTATTGTTCATCTTTAATGTAATTTTCTACAAAATCAAGCAGTAGTCTGGTCATACATTGTTTGTCATTAGCGGGTGCTCTGGTCTTGGCTGCCTTTGTTTTGTAGCCCTTTTAGGACTCCACATTTCCTGTCCTCCATGGCTGATCTCTGACCCAGGTGCTGCACTTGGTTGACTCAGCCTCTCTCACTTTGGCATTTGTCATATGTCTGAATCATGCAAGCGATTCACAAATAAAATTTTGTTTGGGTTAAATTTTGTCTTCCTGTTTAATGTCAATTTGACATTAGTTTGGCTTTTGGAAAGACACGTTATACAGGAAAATGAGATATCTGCTTTGCGTATAAAATATTATAGCTCAGGTTTAATACCTCAAAGCTTAGTATTCGAGGCTCGCTGAAGGTTGCTTAGAGGGACTGGAATTTGGTGAACATTTACTATATGTCTGCTAATGTTCTAAGTATTATAAATAATAATGTGCTATAATTGAGTGTTACATAAATTTACTGTTCTTTGACAGAGTATAATACCTAGCGATGACTTCAAATTCTCTCAATGCTTTGTTTTAGAAGTACAACTCAGAAGTATATATTATGAATTCCTGTGTACTTAGCTATTTTGATAAACCTGACAGCAAACACATTCTAAAATCACTGTGTTATTAGGCAGAAAGTATGCCTAAGCTGCCCTACTTAGTTCAAATGCCTTTATTAATTGTTCCTATTGTGACAGGGTGACATGATTACTATACTTCTGTGAACTGTTTACAAGAAGGTCTATGCCAGCATCTCTAAGCCTCTTTAAAAAAGGTTGAAATAAGGAAAAAAATATTCTGCTGTATGCCTAGGGGAGAAAAGGCTCTTTCTACTTAACTTCATCTCCTGATACACATTGT
This sequence comes from Tokudaia tokunoshimensis, assembly GCA_036184795.1. Classification (NCBI taxonomy): domain Eukaryota; kingdom Metazoa; phylum Chordata; class Mammalia; order Rodentia; family Muridae; genus Tokudaia; species Tokudaia tokunoshimensis. The sequence goes on from BTHU01000018.1 coordinate 25,948,363, forward strand.
GTGTGGGATGGCTGACTATTAGAATGAGCAAATTCCTCTTCCAGCTTTGTGAATCCATCTAAAGGATGCCTGAAGGTAAAGGTGATGTGGTATAATCTGAAAGCATAAAACTTTGTATGACTACATTTTGACATGCCTGGGCTTGACAGCCTAGGAATTCATGTATTATACATGCACATACAGCCTGAAGTCCCAATAACTACTTGCTGTTTGAATGACAGCTATGAGCACACTGTCCATCACAGTCTTGGATATAGTTTATAATGGGTATGTATCTAAGTGTTAACTAAGGTTGTGGTTCATTTCTGGGCTTCCAAATCCCAAGACCTAATAACTATATGAAGTAGAACAATATTTATGTCACTGATGCTGTTAAAACCACATAATAATTCAGATAGCTAAAAAGAATATAAGTCAGAAAATACACAGTTCAATTTTAGCTTTTCCAACTATTTAACCTCAGGCAAATTACTAACCTCTTTGAGTTGTGTTTTACTTGCAAATTAACATGCTTGATTCTTAATTAAAATATCAGTGTTTCAAAACTTACCCTAAAGTACTTAAGTAAGAGTGTGCTAAGAGTTCTGTATTTCAAGATATCATGTATTAAAAACAGATCAAGACTTATGTCAAGCTTTGAAATTAAAATTGTTCTTATTTCTTATTTGATGTGGCTTTTCAGATATCCAAAGGTTCAATGTGTAATAATATTTCCATTTTAACTTCTGAAATGATTCTAATCATTTTGTGCTCTAGAAATCATTGAAAAATACATTAGCATGAGGTTAATATATTTCAAAGTTCTCATTATAGAAATGTATTTAAGATTTTTTTCATTTTACCATTGCTTATTTTATTTATTTACATTTCAAATGTGACCTCCCTTTCCAGTTTCCACTCCACAATCCCCCTATCCCCTCTTCCCTTCCCCTGCCTCTATGAGGATTCTCCCCCACCAGCCCATCTACTCCTGCCTCAGTCACCTAGCCTTGGGTCATCTTGCCTCTACTGGATCAAGGGGCTCCCATCCCAGTGATGCCAGATAAGGCAATCTCTGCTACATATCCAGCTGGAGTCATGGGTTCCCACTGTGTATTCTGTGCTTGGTGGTTTAGTCCCTGGGAGTTTTGGAGGTTCTAGTTTTTGATATTGTTGTTCTTCCCAAGAGATTGCAAAACCCTTCAGCTCGAACAGTTCGTGCACTAACCTCCCCATTAGGGTGCTCGTTCTCAGTCTAATATTCGACTGTGTACATCCGCATCTGTATTGGTTAGGATTTGGCAGAGCCTCTCAGGAGACAGCTGTATCAAGCACCTGTCAGCAAGCACTTTTTGGCATCCACAATAGTATCTGGGTTTAGTGTTTGCCTGTGGGATGGATCCCCAGGTGGAGCAGTCTCTGAATGGCCTTTCCTTCAGTCTCTGCCATGTTTTCCTTTGGACAGGAGCAATTCTGGGTTAAAATCTTGGAGATGGGTGGGTAGCCCCATCCCTCAACTGGGAGACATGCCTAACTTCTGTATATGGTCTGGACAGTTTCTCCCTCTCCTTTGTAGGGTATTTCAGCTAATGTCATCCCTGTGGAGTTCTGTGAAACTCTTGTTTTCCTGGCATCTGAGACTTTCTGGTTGTTACCCCCAGTTCCCCATCACCCATTGATACATCACTCTGTTTAATTTCCTAACTGTCTGTACATCTCCTCCATCTCTGCCCATAACTGACTTTTCCCCTTTTGTCCCCTCCCCCTATTCTCTTGTTCCTAATATCCCTTCCCCCCTCTACTTTCCTTGATTATTTTGTTCCAGCTTCTAAGTAGGACTGAAGCAACCACTCCCTGATCTTCATTCTACTTGAGGTCCATGTGTTCTTTGAGTTGTATCATGGATATTCCATGCTCTTTGCCTAATATTCACTTATCAGTGAGTACATACCACATGTGCTCTTTTGTCTTTTAGGATGAAATGTTCTATAGATATCTATTAAATCCATTTGGTCCATAACTTCTGCTAGTTTCACTGCGTCTCTGTTTAGTTTCTTTTTCCATGATCTGTTATGAGAGTGAGGGTGTTGAAGACTCACACATTTATTGTGTGAGGTGCAATGTATACTCTGAGCTTTAGTAAAGTTTCTTTTTATGAATATATGTGCACTTGCATTTGGAGCATAGATGTTCAAAATTGAGAATTTATCTTGATAGATTTTTCTTTGATGAGTATGAAGTATCCTTATCTTTTTTTTTGATAACCAGGGCTTGCTGTGATAGGAAAACTGAGTTCTGATGATGCCAGGTAGCCTTGGTTTCTGTTGCTTATATTCTTTCCCTTACCTCTTGCCACCTGGTTATCTCTGGAGTTAGCTAGTCTTTCTGTCTCTGACAGTGGCTTGTCCCTTCTGCAAGACTGTGTGTCTGCACTCTTAGGAGACCAGTTTTCTCTCTGCAGGATTTGGGTATGGAAAGTTGTGGCACAGGGCCAGCTCTGGGGTGCAGACAGAAAGCAGAAGGATCCTCTTCCTGGCTGTTCCTTGGTTCCTGTGTCCTGATGACTCTGGGCACATCCATCTTGGGCAAGGAATTTGAGCAGAAGTGGTAGTCTCATTTGTGCTCAGAGGTGTGTCATAATTCCTGGGAGACCAGCTCTCTCCAGCTAACACCAGAGATAACCAGGTGGCAAGAGGTAAGGGAAAGAATATAAGCAACAGAAACCAAGGCTACCTTACATCATCAGAACTCAGTTTTCCTATCACAGCAAGCCCTGGTTATCAAAATGATAAGGACACTTCATACTCATCAAAGAAAAATCTATCAAGATAAATTCTCAATTTTGAACATCTATACTCCAAATGCAAGCACACCTATATTCATAAAAGAAACTTTACTAAAGCTCAGAGTATATGGAGAGCTGTGCCCAGAGTCATCTCTGGGCACAGATGAAAACTGGAAGCAATTTGAGAGTATTTTATACATCAGTAAACAGATTTGAAACATATCATATGTGAGAAAAATGTCACTAAATATTTGTCTTACCTAGTGTTCAATGACTGTGAAATGATGCCATGACCAAGACAACTCTTGCAAAAGACCCATTTAATTAAGGCTTATTTACCATTTCTGAGGGTTAGTCTTTTGTCATAATGATAGGGATATATACATATATTTGTAGCATGATGGACAGTTTGAAAAAGACAAAGGTAGTTCATATAAAATCTTGTCTTCCAAAGAAAAGCTATCATTATATTTGTGCATGATAATAGCAAGATAATTTCAAAAGTGTGTAATCATTGAAAAATCTAAAGGTGATTTTATTTCTATTAACTTAATTATTATAGTCTAATACATTTATTCTGATTATTTTCACCATTTTCCCTCTCTTACCTCCATCCTATTCTTATCAACCAACTTTCATATTTACATGTACCTTTCTCATAGTAATGTCTTTTCAATCATGTATGATCCATTGACTTTAATGAAGGTAATCCAATGGCCATGGGGATAGAGTTATCATTGGGAGTCTGTTGAGTTCATAATAGGTATGCCTGGTAGAAACTAATGCCCCATAGGGCAGAATACATCAGTACTTTATGGCTTTTTAGAGAGTAGTGGGTCCTCATGTCATCTTCCTGCATTTCTGAGTGGCTTTTGACAAGTTCATTTCTAGCCAAAGTAGTGAAGGCTACAATAGCTGCTGTATGTCCTGTTAGTAGAAAACACTCACCTGCCATTCAAAATTGAATTTTCTTCCCCAAGGAAGACCATACAAATAGGTTATCCAATACCAAATGGCCTTTCTGGAAAGCATACATGCAATTAATATTATACAGACTGAATATATTATATATTACAAATTTTATATGTTGATATACATTTGTTTGTATGCACTTAACAATGAATGAGAAAAGAGGCTATGAAAAAGAGCAATGAGAGGTATATAAAAGTATATGAAAGGAGGAAATAGAAGGTTTGATGATGTTATTACATCATTTATTTTATTACATACATTTAATTGAAAAAATAAATTTCATTAGGGATCATTTTATTTCTATGTGTTTGTTTGTTTTAAACGGTAATATTAATTTTGCCCTAGGACCCCGAGCTATCTAGTGTCAGGTTAAAGATATATCATAGAAAAGAGAGTCCCATGAAACTGAAGCCAGAATACTCATTATGCTATTAAGGATAAAGGGAGAAACACCAGCCTCTGGTGACTCTATTACAGAGTCTCTGAAATAGAAATGAGCACAGTGATACAGAAGATCCAGTGGTTAGAGGAGGCTTCTTCTTACACAGATTCTAATGCGAGGTCTTAAAGTCCTCCTGAGCATAGCTATAAAATGATTTCAAATACTGATTTGCCCCAATTTTTCCTAAGTTTATTTTCCCAATGGCCAATGTTTAAATCATGTCAAAAATTAGCTATCACCATCTCTGAATTAATCACAGAATATTAAGTGTATTCCCTCTTTACTCTGAACACCTCTAGACATATATCCTTTAACAGTAAATATGTTCTCTAGCTTAATAATCTCTAAAGCAATAAATGAACAAGACTGATAGAGAAACTCAAAAAACAAAAATGTAATTTCTGAAATGTGAGGCTTCCAGCTTTGGACAAGAGATGACTTTAACTGTTTCATCTTAAATAGCTACTAACATTAGAAATGTTGGTGAATCCATTTTCTCTCTTTGAATCTAATATCCAATACATAATGATAATCAGTATAATAAATATATGATATGTGATATGTAATATATGATGTATGATTGATATATTAGATACATTACCAGGAGATAATATTTTTCTTAACCATGGAGAATGCATCCAAGAAATAAATCAATATCGTAGTGTCTGGGAATTACCAATAACATGTAGTACTTCATTTGAAGTTTCTTTCCTTGGCCAGAAACTATTACTAAAGCATAATGAGTTAGAGTAGTATCATCTCTTCATTTCAAGTGGATTTTTAGTCAGTAAGAGTAAAATGTCCTGACTAAAACTCCATAGCCCACAAGTTACTTTGATTGTCAAGCTTTATTTATTTTTACCCATAAAAATGTATGGCTTTTTTCCCCCTCAGATATTGTATTATGGTTTTCTATAATCTTTACAATGAGGAAAGGATGCTCAAAGGGAAAAAGCATCTCTTTTAGCAGAATATATTTTACTTACAAGGTCAAGTATTCCATTCAGAACTCAGTTACTTCAAATAAAACAATGTCTTAAAACCAGAATACCCTGTAAGATAATGAGTCTGCTGTCTTGAGATATGATTCACAGCTTAGAGAGGTCATGCTATGCATACTTCCCAGGAAGTCACAGGCCACATTTAATGCAGGAATAACAGGCTTATGTAAAAGTTCGCTATTCTGTAGCTTCTAGGTTTGAGTTCTAGTAAGACTCCCTAAATCCCTCTAAGTCTGAATCCAACCAAGTCTGGTATTCTCCAGAAGAGAGCCATGTATAATTTTCGAACACCATGCTCTTTAGGAAAAGTAAGGAAAGTAAGCAACAGTAGTATATTCCTTGTAAAATTATTAACATGGTAAATAACCAGGTTCATTGTACCGTCAATGTGTTTTGACTCTATCAAGTTTCATATTCCATATACAGTGAAACAATTCTTAAAAAAGAAGTTACTATTTGCTGAGCTATATATTTTCAGAAGTCAATCATATTAGATGTTTGGAAATTTACTGCATCACCTCAAATCCATTATTTCCATATTATTCAATTATTTAATTACTTCAACAATATAGTTTTGTTTCCAGGAATATATGCACAACATATGTTTCTATATTTTTGACATAACTGATTTGATTTCATTTTGAATGATAGCTCTAAAAATACAGATGAGAATAATTAATATGATTCAACTTTCAATAGCTTTTATTAGACAGAGATGTTAATTAAAAGCCTGATTATCAAAAATCAGAGCAAATGAAGTAAAAAATAGGCACAATAGCTAACATATTTAAATTACTAATTATAAGCTATTCATTTTATAATAGTGTTACTAATATTTTTCATCTAGAAATAAGCACTGTTACTGCCTTTTCACTTAGAAAAACAGTGTTTAAGTAACCACAACATAAAATAATCCTAATCTATAAGTCAAATAAAACAATATTATACTTCATTTTCTAAGTATATGCAAAATATATCAAATTATATGGTAAATTAAGTTACCAAATAGTAATTTATGCTTCAACCTTGACATGAATTTTAATGAAACATTTTATTTTGTGGATTTAAAGAGTTAATTTCAGTCTATATTTGGTTTAGCACTAATGTTTTCATGAGTTTTTCTGCTTTGAGATAAGTCCACAGTGTTCTCTTCATTTCATACTTTAAAAAACAAGCTGGTTGCCAACAAATTGTTCAATATTATGTAAAAATTCAGAACAAGTAATACTATATTTTAGGAGCCTACAAGGTTCAATTAGTAAAGTTTTAAAAGATTAAGCATTATAATCAGTAAACAGAACCTTGAATGTTTATTTAGCCTTGAGTGGTTAATCACTGAAACAATTATTTGAATCATTGAAACTTTTCAGAAAAACTTTAGGTCATGAGATTCTCTTGTTTATTCCAATGTCATGCAGGTTCACAGAAAACAGATCCTACAGAAAAATTAGTGAAAAGTTATTAAGATGGATTTATGTTAAACTTACTGAAAAAACAGTTGGTTTTAAAGTTCAATATTACTTATGAAATGTGAAGAACTGTATTCTTAGCTGTATATTTCAGAATACCCCCCTTCTTATCAAAGATGTCCAAATTCAATTATGATTTTAAAGAGTCAAGAGAAGCTTTATCTTCTCTGGTATGTGTGTTGTTTCATTTGTATTTTTAAGGTACAACTTAGACTCAGCTTGCTTTTTACAATGAAGGTTGGATATTAAAGATCAAATTTGCCTGGAATTCATTAGGATCTTGGTTTGAGATGCTTTCCTCAAAATTCCCTGTCTCCTTTGTTCATTTTAGAATCCATTTGCCAATTTTGTTAATAGCTAAACCATTTAGATATTTCAGGTGCATAATAGATAATATTCCAAGGGCTTTGTTTTGTTTGTAACTTGAATTTGAAGCTGAGTGATGAAAAAGACGCTTATAAATCAAACTTTGTGCCATGTACTTTGTGTGGACAAATTCCCTGTAGAAGAAATAATCTTGGATAGAGCTTATTGACTAAATAGATCAGATTGACAATCTAATTAGGATGGCAAATATTTATCTCTATGGATACTAGGTTTTCATAATCCCTTTATGAGTTACTTCAATGCCCAAAACTTTCATCTGGAAAAGAAATATAAAAAGTTATTGCCAAAAATTGCACGGTAGTTTGAGAACTGTTACAGTAGATGCAATGTTCCTGTTTTCATTACCTGATTTGCCTTGATTAAAATATATTATCATGTTGTAACTGAATAAAGAGAGTTTAGATTTCATATAAAGTAGCTCAAAAATGTCCCCTTTCCTTTACTCATTTTTCACGTATGTAGAATGACATGTATTTCAGTGTATCTGGATTGGTAAATGTATGAACTCCACTGATTTTTGCTTTTTCTGTTAATTTTTTTTTAGAACAACTTCTAGGTAGGAAAGATATTGAGTTAAATTTCCCAATTATTAGTTGTAGAAAACTGAGAATGAACTTTCTAGTACAGATATGGAATCATTTGAAAAGGGCCCAAAATAACTACAGTATGTCTAGCACAATTGAAATGGGTATAGTGTTTCTGTATGGTCATTTGGAACACAATCTGCTTTGGGTACAATATGTCTTTTAACATAAAATCCTACTAAGTATGTAAATGTCTGTTGAAGCTACAGTTTAAAAACCACTATACTTTATAATAAAGTTATAATCAAATGCTTTCACAAAAAAATATTATGAGGAAGTATGATGGATAAAATTTGCTATAACGACTTGTTTTTCAACTGGCAACAAAAGCTTCAATGCACTTTTTTTTTTCTATTAAGTATAGTCATGTATAATCATGAAGGTTCTTTTGGAAGGTAAATATAAATATATTTAAAAGTTTCAATTTGATTTCATGAATTAGTTTAAGTACATTTTCATTTGTTTCATGGACTTTCTCTTCTGCAGTCATCACATAGGATACAAATGTAAAACCTATCTCTCAAAAAAGTGAAGGATCTTTGCCAACTTTGTTTAACTGTTGGAAAATAATTACAACTATATTTTTTCTCCTAATTTCAGTCCCGTTTATTATACTAATTTTAATATTTAAGTGCAATATTAACTATGCAATGTATGTTGAAAACTTCAAAAAAACCTCAATTTATGCAAAAGTGCCAAAATAATTGCACACACTAAAATGATTACATGGTAAATATGTTCACTGTAGAGTGAAGATTCCTCAATAATAGGACAGTAACACAAGGGCCACTAGTATTTAAATGAGATTGTCTTCAATAAGACTTATATTGGAATGATTTATAATCTTAAACAAAAACATTTTTCTGATGTTATAGAACTTCCTGTTTGCTACCTATTCATGATTAATTGCAGAAGACCAAGATTTGATTCCAGTGAATAAAGATGTCCTCTAGGCAGTATCCAGCATCCCTGTGAGAACGCAAAAAAGGTGTAATGGCCAAAAAAGTAAAAGCACCTCATAAAAATTAGAGATAGCATAGGAGATGGTAAGGAAGATGATAAATATATTTTATGCCACTTAGAAATGAGTGAGTCCGATGCAGCAGTGTAGGGGAATACCACGGCAGAGAAGCAGCGGGAGAGGATTGACTGGGGGACAGGGGGAGGTAAGAGGGCTTATGAGACTTTCAGGAAGAGGGGAACCAGGAAGAGGAAAACATTTGGAATGTAAATAAAGAATATAGAAAATTAAAAAAAAAAGAAATGAGTGAGTCAATTATTTCCATCCTGTTGTATGCTGATAAATAATTGAGAATTATTTGTCTTCAATACAGTTGCTATATCTCAGTTTAAACTGAATTTTAGAAAGGTATCATAAACCAGATTGAAGGTCTACACAGATAATTTCTATTAATGATGTCATTGCAATTTATCATATACATTGATAATGAAAATAAAATACTTATTGAATCATTGGCATGAAACAAAGGTTTTAAACTATGTAAACTGTATGGAAGTGTTTATAAATATTTATAAGTATATTTGATTTTTACTTGTACTAGTTTCTACATGTAATTTTCCTGACATAAGTCATATATTTAAAGATGTCCTACCACAAAATTTTAACTAATTCCACATGGAATATTATATTATTATATTATTTTTAATAAAATGAGTATTTCTATGAAGTGTTTCCTCTAATGGATCAATACAACATAATTGATTTAATCAACTAATATTCCTCTGTAGGCATCATAATTGTAGTACTTAAAAATGGTTATAATAGTAGTAATGATATTATTTATACTGACAATAGATATAAACATATCAATTATATTTTAGATTTAATTACAGAAGAAGAAATAGGCTAAAGGCTCAATTTATAGGAAATTTTAAATTAATTTCCTGAATAGCCTCATTGAATAGTTAGTGCTATTAGATTTTCCCCTTTCTTTCAGTAAAGAAAGTAGTGAAATAAAATTTTTAGATAAAACATAAAAGATTACATTACTAAAAGGCAAAGGTCAATATATTTTGAAATGTAAATACTAGGTATATTTACTCTAAAATATTCACATACTTAGATTTATACATACATGTACAAGCATATATATATATATATATATATATATATATGTGTGTGTGTGTGTGTGTGTTTCTAAATGTATATCAAAAAGTAGTATGCAAGAAGTCTTTAGAAATGAAACTAAACAATATAACTGAAAATATATATTTTGATATTATTTAAATAATTAATGTAAGCATAGAAATATACCCAATATTTTCCCATATATACAAATATGTATTTATTTTAAGGAACACTAGAATCATTCTATGATCATCATAAATACATATACATATATAATAAGTTTACATAATATCTGTGATTGTATGTATATGTGTGACAGTGGATTACATGATTTCATAAATATAAAGAATTTAGTCTCATGCATAATAACAGCAATTGAATATTAAATATTTTTATTGCTATTAGTAGTATATACATATTAGTAGTATACATAGGTATACTACTTGTATAGTATATAAGTGGGTATAAATAAACTATTGCTCATATTTACTTTCTTTTGCCTATATTCTTTGAAGTAATTATTTAATGAGTGTTCATTTGGGTGACTTTGGCATACTCATCAGCATTATAATTTTTTACTTTCTCTCAGGGAGTGAGAAAAGTCACTACAAAAATTTTAGAAAATTACTACATTTGATGTTCTGTTTGAAACTATGTATTCACCCATGAGATTGCTTGGTATGTAATTGCACATCATTTATTTCTAGATGCTGACCACAAGATGGCAGTGTCCTTAGAGAACTAAATCTAAGTAAACTTCAATCCATACTCCAATATCAAACACCAATTATAAAGCATAAAACATATTTGAATATATTGTAAAGACAGCAGAGAAAGTTTGAAAAGCATTTAGCATAAAATTCTCAAAATCACTCACAAAATGAGAAATATTCAGAATTTATAAGGGTAAAGTTTGAAGATAGTGAATAATAATGGGGGGAGTACTAAGAACCATCGGACAAAGAATGGAAAACGTATTGCATAAATTGGATTAATAAAATTAATTTGGAAAACAGTAATAGATATTGGGAGAAATCAAGAGAAGGTCCATAACAGAAATCTGAGGCTATAAGGTTCCTACAGTGAGTAGGAATACAGTGTTTTCTCTCACACACACAGAGATCTATCCCAAGTTGTAAGAATCGCTAGCATTTTTTATTTCATCAAACATTGCCTAACCAACCAGAAAAACAACCAATGCTTCTACTAACAATAAAAAGTTAAGTTATATAGCAAAGTTTATACAGGTCTATAAAAAGAGTTTTTAATTGAAAATACTTCATTTTTTATCTTTAAGTTTTAATTTCTTTTTTAGATTTTTTTTTACTTATGCATTTTACATTCTAATCACCATCCCCCTATCAGTCACCCTAACCCATAATCCTTTCCCGTTTACTCCCCTCCCCTTTCCACCTGAGCTGGTAGGGGCCCAATGAGTATCTTCCTACCCTAGCAGATCAAGTCTGGTAAGCTAGGCACATTCTCTCCTACCAATGCCAGACAAGGTAGCCTAGCTTGAAGAACATAACCATGCACAGACAACAGTTTTTGGGACAGCCTCTGCTCCTGTTTTTCCAGACCAACATGAAGACCAAGCTGCACATTTGCTACATATATGCGGGGAGGCTTAGGTCCAGCCTGTGTATGTACCTTGGTTGGTGGTTCAGTCTCTGAAAGTCCCAAAGATCCAGGTTAGTTAGCTCTACTGTTCTTCCTGTAAGGTTCCTATCCCCTTTGGTGTCCCCAGTTCTTCCTAGTCTTCTACTGCAAGAGTCCCCAAGCACCATCCACTGTTTAGCTGTCGGTTTCTACATCTTTCTGCATCAGCTGCTCGATGGAGATTCTCTGAGGATAGCCATGCTAGACCCTAGTCTGCAAACATAACCCAATATCGTTTAAATAGTGTCAGGGACTGGTCCTTGCGCATGGGATGGGTCACAAGTTGGTTCCATTATTGGTTGTCCATATCTTTAGTCTCTGCTCCATTGCCCATGCCTGCATTTCTTGTTGCAGGACGTATTAAAAAATGAACCTGCACGTTCCTGCACTTATGCCAGAAACTCTCTGCCCTAGTGGTCTGGCCAGCAATGGTGGGCACTAGTTGACCTGTTTTTATCTCCTAGAGACTCTCTGGACTGGAGTTCCCGAAACTTCTCCACCCAGCTCATTAAACCCCATGCTACAAACTCCCACAACCCTTGTGGTGCACCTCAGGCAAACCCAAGCTTTGCTGCCATACCTTTCTCTCTTGAACTCACATGAGCCACCGTGTGATGGAAAATGCAACACAAACTTAGTTCAGAAACAACGATAACTCAATCACTGGGCACAACAACTAAAGTCTTAACCTGTAAGCTTTATTAAATCTAAATCTTCTAGTGGTGAATCCTGATGGATCCACCATTGAAACCAGGAGACACTCTTAATTACGTCTTGGTCTCATGCCATAATCTTTCTATCAAAGATAAATTAAACACAACTATTACCATTTTGTAATTATAAGGTATAAGATAGTCCTAAACCCAGCCCATCATTTATGTAATTAAGATAGAATACCATCCTCTAGCCTAACTTAAAGGACTTATAGATTTACACCTGGCTTATGTCCTGGCTTTAGATAGTATGCCCTCTGAAAACCATCCTCTCAAATTTGTCCTCTCAATGTAAATAGTCGAAATTGGCTGTGAGACTATAAGTAGTTTTTCAATCCCATCAGAAATCTGAGAATGACCAACATTAACTGAAAATACATAGGAAGTCTAACACAGCTTCCAGAACTGAAACAAATTTTAAAGACAGCTGCCTACCTATACAGCCCCAGTATGTCAGTAAGTTGGAGTTTCCATCTGTCTTTAGCCTTCTGGCCCAGGATCATCTGACAGACCTAGAGAAACAGGAAATTAAGGACTAGCCTATTCTGTCTCAGCCGAACTAAGCTCTCTGAACCAGTAAATTGTGTAATTTTTCCAGACAGTATTACGTTGGTCGATGAGATGAGACAATTCTTGCCTAGTGGCTGTCTCTCCACAACTGGAGCAACTCTATTGATGCTCAATTTCTTCTTTGAATCCAAGAAGGAGAAACTGTTAGTAGACGAACTGTCTCAACAAGTGTATAAATAACATTTAATGTCACATTCTGTGGATTTCTGACATTTTTGAAAACCAACTATCTATGTAAAATAATCTGGTCTGTTCTCCATTAGTTACTCTCAGCCATTTCTAATTAACATAACTGAAAACACCCTAGCAATAAACTCTGAGCATGAATTTTCTATTTGGCCCTTAACTCACAGTCTTAATCATCTCATATCAGCCTATAATAACAGTTATAGAAGGACTAGGTCTAAGCCCTGTACTTTCAAATTTTTTGTATCAATAGAGGAAGTCTATACCAATGAAATCCTTGATTTAGCCTCAAAATAAATTCTGTACCAAAATAAGAAATTATGACTTCAACTTAGTAATAATTAAAAAGATTTCTACCAAATGAGATTATGGCTATGGAATCAATTCTAACTATTCATCCCAGTTCCAATTATGATCATTTCTACATTCACTAGAAAGACAACCTATAATAAGCACCTTCAGCCCCATAGCCCAGGGAACTGAGGTGATGACTCTTCATAACATCTTCAAGCTGAATATGGGCATTGAGATATTTTGAAAGGATGTGAGGGTACAGAAAATGGGGGAGTTGGTTGGCCTTAAGAAGGTCACACCGACGATTGTATTAGTCTCTGATGCCTGTGTCCTGACTGAATCCACCTGAAAGTTCAAGACGTCAGGAGTTCAGGCAGGTCAGTTCAGCATGTCTGATGTGGAGACTCATGAAGGATGTATATTCTGCAATATACAAATCTCAAAACAAAATTTTAGTATCATCAAGATAACTTTTTTGTTTTATTCTCCAGAATATAATTCTCTGGGGGTCTCCCTCTATCAAATATCATCCACATTACTCTGGAAGATGCATAGACACTAACCATCTTTCCTAAAAATGCAAAAAACACAACATTTCTCCCAAATCAGCATATCCTTGAGCCAGTAACCAGAAAAACCTTTATTTTGACCTCTCTCCTGGAGGATTATATAACCACAAAACTCAAAATCACATGCATTTTGAAAATTAAAACAAATCCAAAACAAATGAAGTACACTAAAATACTGTATATGCCTATTCTTATGCCTTTTCTATTTTGCCATGCAAGATAATAACCCAAAATTCCCATACAACCCACGTTAGACAGAATTTGAGCACCCTGTAAGGCATATTAGAGCAATATATCTTTTTACCATCTTTACACAATTGATTCACACTTCTGTTTATACCTACTTATAAGCAGGCAACTAGGCAATGCAGGATTTAAACCCAAAATTCCTGTGGAGCCCAGAATTTCAGTATTCTATAAGATGTATTAGAGCAATATATCTTTATACCATCTTTAAAGCAATTAATTCAAATTTTCATTAATATCTGCCTATAGGGTGTAGGTAGTTTTTACTTGTTAAGCTCTCTGCCTAGAGCAGCCATCTTGTTATAATATATATCTGTTCAGCTCTCTGCCTGGAGCCACATTTATTTTATTAATACCTGCTCAGTACCCTCTGTACTTGAAGTCAGTGACTAATTTTTCCTATCCTAGTTCTGAACCGCAGGCAAAATTTCCACATATGATTCAGACAAAATCTGCATATAAATTTATCCTAATAGCAAATAATCCCCGTTTTGTAAATTCAAAGTTCAATCAATCTCTGCCCCCAAGAAGCAGTCAACTTCCATTCTACAGCTCTGTGAGTGAGAGCAGGCTGAACTCCCCACAACAGGGAACCTCTGAGCCTGTAAGCAGTTTCTTTGTTTCAGGGTTCCTGCACTTGGGTCCACTTGACTCATATCAGTGCTACCCAAATACTCACTTAACAAAAAAAAAAAAGAAAGAAATAAAATTGTAACTCTCAGGCTAATAATCTTACATTTCTAGTGGATTCTTGCCCAACACTTTGGTTCAGCACTTGTTGTAGGAAATATTAACAAGATAAATTTTCGGTCAAAAGTTTTGTGAGGGGTTTGATGTCTCTATTGCATTATTGGGATTCTTACTTGGTTACAGAAGATTGGCTCTTAATGTTACATACCCCAAATGCTGTGAATCACAGCTGTGGTCACCCCCCTTGATTCTTAGATGCCTTCCTTATCCCAGGTCTCTGTCAGTTCTTGGAGATGCACCACCCAATCTTGCCACGCCCAGTCAGTTACAATTTTCCATTCATTCCCATGATCATCTGGCCAACTGGCCATCTCTCATGTCCCTCCAAACATCTGATCCTGAAATCCCCATGCCCCACTCCATACCCTCTTACACCCAGTTTGCTCCCTCCATCAGCCTCTTAAGACTATTTTACTTCCCCTTCTAAGTGAGGTTCAAACACTCCAGCTTGTGCCTCCTGCATATTTACCTTCTTTGCATCTATGGAGTATGGCATGTGTATCCTGTATTTTATATCTAATATCCATTTATAAGTGTGTATGTATCATGCAGATCCTTTTGGGACTGGGTTACCTCACTCAAAATGATGTTCTCAAGTTCCAGCCATTAGCCTGCAAAATTCATGATGTCTATTTTTTTTTAATAGCGGAATACTTCTCCATTGTGTAGATATACCACATTTTCTTAATCTGTTCTCCAGTTGAGGGACATCTAGTTTGTTTCTAGTTTCTGGCCATTACTAATAAAGCTGCTGTGAACATAGTTCAGGATGTGTCTTAGTGGAATGTTGGAGCATCTTTTGGGTCTTGGGGTAGAACTATTCTCAGTTTTCTGAGAAACCATCAAATTGTTTTTTCAAAGTGGTTTTACAAGTTTGCCCTCCCATGAGCAATAGAGGAGTCTTCCCCTTGCTTCAACTTCTTGCCAGCATATGCTATCTCCTGAGTTTCTGATCCAGCCATTATGACTGGTTTAAGTTGGAACCTCAGAGTTGCTTTGGTTTGAATTTTCCTGATGAATAAATATTTGATTATTTCTTTATGTTCTTCTCAGCCATTGGAGATTACTTTGTAGAGAATCCTCTGCTTAACTCTCTGCCCAATATTTAATTGGATTATTTGAGTTGTTGATATCTAACTTCTTGACTTTTTTATACATTTAGATATGAACTTTCAGATGTCAGATGTACAGTAGGTAAAGTTCCTTTTCAATCTGAAGGTTGCTGTTTTGTCCAATCAATACTCTCCTTTGCCATACAGAAGTTTTGAAGTTTCATGAGGTCCCATTTATCAATTCTTGTTCTTAGACACTTAGGCACTGGTGTTCTGTTCAGGAAATTATCTTCTATAACAATGCACTAAAGGGTATTGTCCACTTTCTCTTTTATAAGATTTATTGTATCCAGTTTTATGTTCAGGTTTTTTTTTTTTTTTTTGTGTTTCAAGACAGGGTTTCTCTGTATAGCCCTGCCTGTCCTGGAACTCACTAGGAAGACTAGGCTAGCCTCGAACTCAGAAATCCACCTGCCTCTGCCTCCTAAGTGCTGGGATTAAAGGCGTGCACCACCACTGCCTGGCATTATGTTCAGGTTCTTGATCCACTTGAACTTGAGTTTTGTGCAAGCTGATGAGCATGGATCTATTTGTGTGTTCTCTATGTAGACATCCAGTTAGATCAAAGCCATTTGTTAAAGATGCCTTTTTCCCCACTTTATGGTTTTGGCTTCTTTATCAAAAATAAAGTGTTCATGGATGTGTCAGATTATTTCTGGGTGTTTGATACAATTCCATTGAAAAGTATATCTGATTTTTTTTTTTACCAATATCATTCATTTTATGTCACTATTGCTCTGTAGTACAACTTGAGGTCAGGGAAGATGAGTTCTTTTGAAGTTCTTTTATTTTTCAGAACTGTTTTGGCTATCAGGTTTTTTGGTTTGTTTGTTTGTTTTTCTCTTTCTATATGAAGTTGAGAATTACTCTTTCAAGTTCTATTAAAATATTGTGTTGGAATTTAATGGGAATTGCTTTGAATCTGTAACATGCTTATACCATGGTAACCCTACCTATCAATGATCTTGGGGAGATGCTTCCATCTTCTGGTATCTTCTTCAAATCTTCTTCACTTTCTTTTTTCAGGGTCTTGAAGTTCTTGTCATATAGATATTTCACTTGCTTCAATAGATTTACAGCAAGATGTTTTATATTTTTCATGGCTATTTCAAAGGGTATTGTTTCCCTAATTTCTTTCTTAGCACATTATCATTTATATAAAGAGGGGATACTGATTTCATTGAGTTAATTTTTTATCCTGCCTCTTTCCTGAAGGTTTTTATCAGCTATAGAAGTGGTAAAATTCTGGGGGCTCACTTATGTATACTAATGTATCATCTGTAAGAAGCGATACTTTGACTTCTTCCTTTCCAATTTAGTCTACTTGATATCTTTTAGTTGTCCATTGCTTTGAGTAGGACTTCAAGTCCTATATTGAATAGACAGGGAGGGAGTGGGCAGCCATTTCTTCTCCTTGATTTTAGTGGGATTGCTTTAACTTTCTTTGCATCTATTTAATTTGATGTTGGCTCTTGGCTTGTTGTCTATCAATCACTTTTATTATGTTTAGGTATGTGCCTTGTGTCCCTGATCTCTCTAATACCTTTAACAGCAAGGGGTGTTAGATTTTGTCAGAGGCTTTTTCAGCAGCTAGTGAGATTATCATGTGATTTTTTTTCTTTTGGTTTATTTATATTGTAAATTACCTTGATGGATTTTTGTATGTAGAACCATCCCAGGATCCCTGGGATGAAGCCTACTTCATCATGATGCATCCATCATGTTTTTAATGTGTTCCTGGAATCAGTTTGCTAGTATTTTATTGAGTATCTTTATATTAATGTTAATAAAAGAAACAGTCTGAAATCTTTCTTTGTTAAGTCTTTGTGTGATTTAGGTATAAGGTGACTGTTCTTATATGGAATGAGTTTGGCAGTGCTCCTTCTGTTTAAATTTTGTGGAATACTTTGAAGAATATTAGTATTAGCTCTTCTTTGAAAGTCTGTTAGCTCAGAAGATCGGAATACCCAAGACACAATTCACATATTAAATGATGTCCAAGAAGAAGGAAGGAGAGGCCCCTGGTCCTGGAAAGGCTTGATGCAGTAGTATAGGGGATTACCAGGACAGGGAAACTGGAGGGGGTTGATTGGAGAACAACAGGAGGGGAGATGGCTTATGGGACTTTAAGGGAGGGGGGAACCAGGAAAGGGGAAATCATTTGAAATGTAAAAAAAAAAAAAAAAAATACGCCGGGCGGTGGTGGCGCACACCTTTAATCCCAGCACTTGGGAGGCAGAGGCAGGAGGATTTCTGAGTTCGAGGCCAGCCTGGTCTACAAAGTGAGTTCCAGGACAGCCAGGGCTACACAGAGAAACCCTGTCTCGAAAAAACCAAAAATAAATAAATAAATAAATAAATAAATAAAATAAAAAAAAATACGTCTAATAAAAAAAAAAGTCTGGTAGCATTCTGCATTAAAACCATCTGACCCTGACCTTTTCTGGTCTGGGAAACTTTTAATGAATATTTCTTTCTTTCTTTCTTTCTTTCTTTCTTTCTTTCTTTCTTTCTTTCTTTCTTTCTTTCTTTCATTCTTCGTTTCTTTCTTTCTTTTCTATTAGTAGTGTTAGAGCTGCTTCAATAGTTTACTTCCTCTTGATTTAACATTGGTAAGGGATATCTATCTAGAAATAACCCATTTCATTAAGATTGTTATTTTTTTTTAATTTTGTGGAGTACAAGCTTTAATGTAAACCCTAATGACTCTGAATTTTTTCAGTGTCAGTTGCTATGTCTCTCTCTTCATTTCTGATTTTGCTTACTTAGATATTGTCTCTCTATGTGTGTCTTTTAGTTGGTTTGGCTACAGGTTTGTCTATACTATTAATTTTCTGAAAGAACCATCTTTTGATTTTATTGACTTTGTATAATTATTTTTTGTTCCTACCTAATTGATTTCAGTCTTGATTTTGATGATTTCCTGCCTTCTACTCCTCTTTGGTGGTCTTCTGATTCTCTTCTTCTTCTTCTTCTTCTTCTTCTTCTTCTTCTTCTTCTTCTTCTTCTTCTTCTTCTTCTTCTTCTTCTTCTTCTTCATCTTCTTTCCAGATAATTCAGTGTGCTTTTAAATTGCTGATATAAGAACTTTATAATAATCATTATGAAGGAATTTAGTGCTATGAACATTCCTCTTAGTATTGACTTCATTGTGTATCATTAATCTGGGTATGGTCTGCCTTAATTTTCACTGAAATTTACCAAGACTTTAATTTCTTTCTTTCTTTATTCCCTGAAAAAAGATAATTGAGGGGAGCATTGCTCAATTTCCATGAGTGTAGAGGATTTCTGGTGTTCCTGTTTTTGTTGAAGTCCAGCTTTAATCCTTGGTGGCATGATAAAATATGAGGAGTTATTTCAATTTTTTTGTATCTCATAAAGACATTTCATTTTATGAAACCGTAGAGATTTATAATTGTGATAGGCATCATGACTGTTGTGTTCAGTGTAGGACAAGGACTACTGAGGCATCCAGCTTCAGGAACTGAACACCTACTAGGTTCTTAAGTTCCTTTTCTGTTAGGAGTATGGAGCTCTGGGTTTATCATTAATCCTAATGTCTATTAGCATTCATAAAATTGAATTATTTCCTTACTTAAATCAGAATATATTGATAATGCAGACAGATACTATTAGACTACCAATCCTCTATCATGTAAGCCAATAGAGCAAATCCCCCTTGATATATATTCATTTTATCACTTATTTTCCTTTGAAGTATCCTGAACCATTACTTTCTAATGGAATCAAATGTTGGAATAAAAGACTATACCAACTACAAAAGCCCACCACAATTTTCACTGTACTATAATAACCATACTGCAACTGAGTTATGAGGTACTTTTTTCCTTTATCTCTGAAGCCTCTCATATGTATATTTGGCAATTTATCTTATTTATTTTACAAATTTCTTTATTTTTTTCAGGTTAATTTCAATTTCATTTGATTTTATTTTTTCTCTTTGTCATACACTATGTTCTAAAAATATAAAAGATAACTTAAACTACAACTTTAATAGATATCTCTAATTCAGTCTCTCCTATACCCTACAATACCCTGCTTTGTCATATCAAATACTATGTAAGAAAATATAGCATAATAGGAATCTCTCTCTCTCTCTCTCTCTCTCTCTCTCTCTCTCTCTCTCTGTCTCTCGTGTGTGTGCATGTTTTTTTATGTGCATGCATGTGTGATGTGTTTGTGTGTGTGTGATTTGTGTGCGTGTGTGTGTGTGTGTGTGTGTTGGACCACATATTATTTAATTAACTCTTAGGCACCAGATCCAGTTCCATTCCCATGTTATTTGAATGAGGAGTAGCAAACACAGATATTCAAGCATGGTGGTGGTAGGACATGGAGTCCAGGAGAATTCTAACTTGGTCACATGGAAGCTGTAATTTTAGATTTATTCAGAAATCCCCATACTGATTTTCACAATAATTGCACTGCTTTGCATTCTGACTTGTGGTGAATAAGGGTTTCTATTTTTGCACATCCTCATTAGCATTTACTGTGTAAAGAATCTACAGAAGAAAAGAAAGACTACTCCAAGAAAACTTTAAATGGATCATGGGACTAGATTTTTATGATCCAGAATTAGCAAATTCAAATCAAGAATAAGGTTATATTAACAAAAACAATCTACAGATCAAATATAATTTCCCTCTAAATTTATTAGATCTTCCTTGTAGAATCAGAAAGCACAAACTGCCCCAGAATAATATGGACATACTAAGCAGTAAGAGTACTCCTGAAGGTATGCAATACTCACCCTCAAAATATACTGGAGATCTACTTGATAAGAAAGTCAGAAACTCAAGTACTATCTTAAAAGACATACAGGGAGAGAGAACAAAATAGGATAGGGGAAGAAAACATCCAGCTAGTGCTTTCTAATTTATGATAACTTTATCCTGACATACAGTAAAAAACAAATTGAAGTATGTATCAAATGATATTAGCACAACTGAATATATAGAAGAGTGAAATTAAAGTCATCTCTCTCATCCTATGTAAAGTTCCATTTAAAGTTGGACAAGAACCTTAATTTAAACCCTGAAAAGCTTCTACTACTAGAAAAAATGTGTAGGGGATTTATGTCAAGATTCCGTTATAGGCTAAAACATTCAGAGCAGGACCCAAGTAGCACAGGTAATAGCCCTAAGAATTAATAAAAGAATTAATAAATTTATCCTCATAAAACTGAAAACTTTCTGTGCAGGAAAGAAAAGTATTATTATAATGAATGAGATGATTATAGAATAAGCAAAAATATTACAATCTATACTTAAAACAGAAGATAATGTTCATAATTTAGGAAATGCAAAAATGAATACCTGAAAACACTAGCTAAATAACAGAAAACCTGAGCAAATAAACTATCGAAAAAAAAAAACATAAGTAACTGATACATATTTTTTAAGTGTTTAGCATTCTAATTCACCAGGTAAATACAAATTAAAACTACAATCTGATTCCATATCATATTGTTCAGAATGGACATCATTAAAATAGTTTTATTGTTAGAATGTAATTTTTGTGTTACAAAATAGAAAATGAATTTATAAGTTTTAATCAAGATTTAAAATGTGTTAGTATTTGCAGGTTTTAACAAATTCTTGAAATATTGTTTCCTTTCATTTTAATTTGTGTTCAAACAAATATTTATCTGTATCACTCTTTAGTATCCTAAATTTTCTAAGTGTTTGAATTGTTAAAAAAAAACTCATAAATTACAAAGGTTGAATATTATTTTGAAGGGTTGAAAATATACTGAAATAATCTTTTAGAAAAAAATATTTTCAGTACATTTGTTTTAAATGGATCAGCATATCACCAAATATATGTGAATTTTACGTCTTGCTAGCAATATATGCACTTGGAAGAAACTCAAAACCAATTCTTGTACTATATATTATTTATTACATTATATTGGGATTTCTCTGTGAATGTAATTTATCATATTTAATTTGAAGATTCTACTTAAATATCAAACTATTACAGTTCAAGAAACTACTTATAATACTTACATAGAGTTTTTATAATAACTCTCAGTAAAGGATCACTAATTATTGAGCCTCTGAGGATTCTTTGCAAACACAAGATGGATATCTATTTCTTCCCATATAAAGTTCAAACACTGTGGTGCTTGAATGTGAATTCCCTCTTAGAATAATATATCTAAACATTTGGTATTCAGCTGGTCAGTCAACTGGAAAGTCTTTGGAAGTATGGTCCTGTTGGTGAAAACTTATCCCTGGAGGCTGGGTTTGAGGTTTAAAAAACCATGAGCCATTCCTATTGTCTTTCTCTGCCTCATGCTTGTAGACCAAGATGTAAGGTCTCAACTACTTCTCTGCTAATGCTTATGCTCTGCTATCATGGACTCTAACCATCTGATGGACCATCTGAAAGGTTTTCTTTTATAATATTCTTTGTTATGATTTTTTTTCACAAGAAAGAAGTACATAAGACAAGAACCTATAAAAGTAATAAAGAAGTTGTTGTGAGTTCACTCAGCAGGACCAGACATTTGCTACCAAGCCTGAAGACTTAAGTTTATCTCTAAGTCTTACTGGTTGAAGGAGAAAGATGACTTCAGCAAGCTGTCCTTGAAATCCATATATAAAATATGACAAATATGAGTGTGCGTATACGAGCATGCACATGCAACACACAGAGAGACAATAAATATACTATTTTTTTAAAGTAAGGATAAAAAGAGAATTATCATCTTTTTTCTTCTAGAGTTTATGTGTTGTATGAGTATAACTTCTGGTTAAAAAAACAAGCAAATAAAGAAAGCACAGTAATTTGGTTCATAGAGGTAAAGTAACTTGTTTCTCTGGATTCTTGACCACTCTATCGTAGGGACTCCCAGGAATGAGGAGAGCTTTATGAATTGTCTCCAATTTTTAAACTGACCACTCGATGGATGCATTTAACAACAACAAACTATGTGCCAAATAAAGAAGCTTGCCATTGCCTTCACAACCTATTCTCCTATGAAAGCCTTTGGTGAAACCCCCACTCCCTTATCTGTGCCGAAAAGCATCCACATACAGAGTATAAACAAAACATGTAAAACAATGAAGTCCAAGCTTTCCTGACATTCTCTAAGCTTCTGCGGAACTCTGAGAGACCTATTTCCTTTCCTATGCCATCTTCCCTGAAATATCTCAATGGTTTGCTATAAGAAAAGTCTGGAAAGTTCTTGTGAATTCTGTTCTTATGCTACTAACACAAGAATTTCTTCAAATTATTAGCCTTTAAAATATGAAATTTTAAAAACTGTATAATGACAAATTGATTATAGTTAACTTTTATTCATCTCATTGTTTTCTATATTGCTTCTTATGGTATTATTTTATATATATATATATATATATATATATATATATATTATATATTTAATATATATGCTAATATATTGTATATGTTAATATATATATTTAGTAACTTTTGTTTTTTTTTACAGGTAATCCTAGTTTTGAAAATTTTCACATTTTTTTCTTTATTTTAATTTCTTGAAAATCAGATTTAGTATTCATCAAATATATTTAACACTTCTTCCTTTTTCTAATAGTGTTAGGAATCTTTACAGCTCCAGCCCTATTGCCTGTCCTATCAATTATGCTGTGAGCTATCTACTGTGAATGTCTAGAAAACATGGATTAACAAGAAGAAACTGCCACAGAGAAAATTATTTTCTCCGTTCTCCCATTTTAAACTGAGCTAACCATTTAAAACATCCCATTTTAAATTCATAAGCATCTAGAAGGCATTTAATGAATTACTGAAGAGTGGAAAATAAGACGCAGTTGGTTCAGGGTTGAATTAAATAAGCAGTAAAATGACCCATGGCTTTTCTTTTAGCAACTTATTAGAAGCAATAAAATATCTCTTCAGAAAAGCACTCATGGTCACTATCTATACATAAAAGTTTACATTCTTTTTGATGAATCACTCAGATTTCTTGAGGGCAGTTCATACATGCAAAGGTAGCCACAAAAATCTCCTCTTATTTTGCCCTGAAGAGCTACTAAATATTCGTATTTGTCTTGTGCTTTGGTTTTACAATTTTCCAGTAAGCCCATTTTTCCCTGGGATGACAATAAATAAATAGTTTAAGCAAGTGACACCAAAGAAATGTTCTATGTGTGTTAACTCCAAATGAATCAATTAGTATTGCAATGAATATTTATGGGAACTCCCGAGAATCCATGGTTCTGTCACATAAAGCTATTTGTTTTAGTGTTCTCCTGCATACATTTGAGCAAAGATTGATGAAACACTTTAGTTAGTCTAAATTGAAATACTCTTTTTGTAAAACTATCTTGTAAACATATCAATGTGCACATTTAGAAATTTATATTAACTAATTAAGTTATATAATAAATCTAGAATATTCTTCTATGATTGATATTTCCAATTCTGCCTTCTAAATAAGAAAGTATTTGAATCAGAAAAAAAAACTATGTTTACCTGTTTCATCATTTCTGAATAATGTTCATCATATCACCATTAATTAATAAGCTAAATAAGCTATCAATCTAATATGAAAATATATATCAAGAAATAGGT
Source organism: Tokudaia tokunoshimensis (assembly GCA_036184795.1). Lineage (NCBI taxonomy): Eukaryota > Metazoa > Chordata > Mammalia > Rodentia > Muridae > Tokudaia > Tokudaia tokunoshimensis. Next base: position 25,972,753 of record BTHU01000018.1, read on the forward strand.
GCTATACAATAAGATAGTTTGGAGGCTATCATTCTGTTGATATAAAAGAAGCATCATGTCCCAGTTTAATTCATATTATTCACTTTTGTCCAATTAAATGAAGAGAAATATAGTGCCTAACCTATGCAAAAAGTCATGATAAAATCCTGCTACATATAAAAAATTCTGGCTCATAAGATTTGTTCTCACTGAATTTTCTATTGGTAATGACCAGTGTCAAAGCATCAAGACATCATATACAAATTGGGGCATTGAGAAGTAGGGGAGGTATACTGCGCTTGATCAGTAGGCATTTGTCATGCAAAGATGGTAATTTCTGAAGTAAAGATGGATATTTTTAGGTGAAAACATCTTAATTGAGAAAATATAACACAAGTTGAAATTATAAAAGGAAGAAAATATACAAAATATGTTTTAGTAGCATTGTATTATATTCTTTGAGAGTATGATATCTTATTGCTATACCAGTAGATATAGATATAGACCAGTGTATCTCTCAGTCCTCATCAGAGAAGCTTGGTTTTACTAGCAGGCATATACGCAGAAATGCACACTGGGCAACAAGCAGAGGATGAGAGACTGGAGAGTTCTCAGCCCGCAATCGGACATATATCACATATCTTCCCACCAAGGTTCAATGATCTTCATGAAAGAGTACATGGATAGATTGTAATATCCAGAGGATGTATTCAACTAATCCAAGTAGCGTCTTACAAATAAAACATGACAATTATACATATGAATGCAAATCAGCTTTGACAGATTGAAAGAGACCTTCTAAGATCAAGCCAGAGATGTCCCCAGAATGGAAGGGAGATGGTCACTTAGCCCTACTACTTGGTGAGGAGCTGTTATTAATATTTGATAGCTGTGGGAAAGGGAAAAGTCTATTTCCTTTTTTGATGTGGATGCATAGAAGCTGGTAGTTTAAGTACATTTTAACGTGTAGCCCCATTCACAAGAACATATTTACACAATACATATTAGAATTGATAGGATATTTAAAAATAAAGATTACATAAAATTGGAGTATAGTCTGGTGGATGAAGTTCTGGGAAAAGTTAGTGGGAAGAATGATAGGTGAATATGATCAAATTATATTGCATGACAATTTTAGAGAATTCATAATAATTTAAAAGGTAAATCATTTATAGCAAAGTACATTGCATTCATAAATGTTAAACTATAGTTTCAGATGAGGCAATAATCAAATATTTCAATGTCTTTGATAAGGAGTAGATTGAAATACATCTGTTGTAAATGGGTAAGGTCAAAGACTACACACATAGGCAAAACATTATGAATGGGTATGTCAAAGCTCTAATCTAATTATATAAGACCGTTTAAACCACAAACAACCATAAAACAATTGCTCATTAAGTATATTGACATGCATGATGACATATTATAGGATGGTATTACATAGGTATCATGGAATTATTCTCATATTTGAAAAGTTACTGATTTACTATAAATTATGTATTTAATAAATGTCTGTACTCAGTAGTTTTGTCATTTATACTACTGCATCTGGAACCTTTCCCAGCTCCACGGTGGAATGTTGACTGGCTAGATCTCATGAAGGTATTGAGCTCTCAGCCACAGCTGCCAGATGTTCATGTGTGCAACTTCCCCATTCTGTCTGGGAAACATATTACAACTCTTCCTCTCTCACCTTGGCTCTTACAATTTTCCTTTTTGTCTTCTGAAACATTCCTTGGGACTTGGTTCAGGGAGTGTTTAATATAGATGTCCCATGTAAGGATGAATTTTCCTCAATATTTCTCTACCTTTTGGGCAACTCTGTAGAAGCTCATTTGCCAATCAATGGGGCCCTACACCCATGCTCACACACACCACAACAGATTGCCATCAACATGTATGTCATTCCAGTGTAGTCTTTGTATTTATTATTATTTCAGACACCTTGCTGCTTTCCAAATAAGTGTTTTTGTTTTTTTGTTGTTCTTCTGTTTTTGTTTTATTTTCTTTTTTGTTTGTTTGTTTTATTTGCTGTTTTGAAGTTAAAATTCAAGAAGTCAGGGTAGACACTGAATGAATATTGGTCAAGTGAAAAACCTAATTATTGATTTAAAATATGACCAAAGTTTTGTGCTCATTCATGATGGCTAATAGTATTGAGAAAAGAAACAGAAACAAGATTTTTATCATTGTATCTGCTTACTTCCTACTTCCTAGAATAGGCTTCTAGAACACAAAATAAAGAAAAGACAAGCAAACACAGCACAACACTCTATGCTAAATAAGGTTTTTAGTAAGTGAGAAATTGGAAAGAAAGTGTAGGTTCTATGCTGGGAACATAAACAAACTTTGGACACTAATTAAGGGTTAAATTAAGAACTCACTGTAAGATTTACTATGTAGTAGAGAAGAAACTAAAGAAGCTTCCTTAGTTTTTCAATCACAGACGCAGAAGCACAAAACTTGAGTTAGAAGTTTCAAGGGAGTATTGACCACATTCAGCCTTTCATATTTAATGTATTTTTTGCATTGTTTTGATTTTCTGACTATTTTCCTCTAACAATGTTTTAATTTAATACAGTTCACTAGGATGTTGAGGATTGGTCTCTTGACATGTATTCTAATGCTAAATACTGGTCCTCCAGGTCTGGTTGCCTCTTATGATGAGGAGATCCTCACATACACCAAGCGATGCTAGGTAACCTTGCTCCTTAACTTAAAACTATTGTTTGAATAAAGCCTATACCTAGAAAGAAGAGAAGTAGGTGGTGTTTTGGTTCCCAGGAATGGAATCTGAGGCAGGATCATGAGGAGAGGGAGAAAGAAAGAGATGCCATGGGGTAGCTTAGTCATATTATAAATGTAAAGGTTTTGTGTCTTTTATCTGGGAACTGAATGATTATGGGTGGGGTAGAAACCCCCAAATAAAAATAAATATTAATTGCAATACTAGAAACTTGGTATTTAGGAACATAGTACTGATATACCATGTTTAATTAGAATGCATCTTGGTAGTTTCACAGTGATTCGAAGCTTTTTTTTTTGTTTTTGTTTTTGTTTCCATTTTTGTTTGTTTGTTTATTTTCTTTTAAAAGTTAAATATTCTCAGATTCAAGGGGAGAATCTGCTATGAGTTACTCAAATGGTTTTTTGTGCTAAATAATTTTAAAATTCAAACCATAAAACAGTGAATCAATGAAAGGCTAATTCTATTCAACTGAGGAAGGACATAAGGAATAAACAGAAGAAGCTAGATCCTGGTCCAGTGCTTTGCAATGAGGTCACAATGTATTGATGAATTAATAATTATTCTGATGATGTATGATAAAAATTTCCAAATGTTTCAAGTGTAATAAAGAGAAAAATGTGCATTTTAAAGGGGGATTTATTGGATATCTCTGTAAGAAATATCTGTTGTATTGTGCAGGTAGGGATCAGATTTCAAACTGTGCTCACAACATAACATATCTGAGCCACTGCCTTCATACTGCTTTTCAAAAACAACTATTCAATACAGAATTTTTCCTAGTTTCTTTTCCATTTTTTAAATGAAAAGATTTATAATTGACACATTGTTTTTATTCTGATGAATAACAACTAGTACTTTCCCTATGACTTATTTGCTCTGTGACTGCAGAGAAAGACCTTTTGTAATTTCTATATAATATTCCAATATGTATATGTGATTATAGGCATTTATTCATTCAGCTTTTATGTAATTATTTGCATCATTTCAAAGTTTGTTCTACAATAAGAAATATGCTATGAAATTTGTCGTTAATAAAATTTAGTGATGACAGCAATTTTAAATAAACATATCACAAATCCTTGTGGATGTTTTATTTGATATTTTTCTCAGACAGATCACAATTTTGCTGTTTAAGAAATTGTCCCAAAATGTAGTTGCTTAGAGTAATCATTTTTACACACAAATTCTGTAATTGAATAGTTGTATTTTGTATCTGCTTCATGCCTGAGATTTCAGGTTGGATGATCGGAAAACTGAGGAAGGCTAGTTCATAACTGACAAACTGCAGCAGTTAGTATGTGCAGCTTTCTACGAGGGCATAGTCCCTGGGCTAAAATGAGTCTGACACTTGATTTGCCAATTACAGTTCCTAAAATCACAACTATATAAATCCATGGATCCTTCAAACCAGGCACATTTCCCATTGTGTGAATTACATACTAGTTCCAAAAGGAAGCAGAAATATTCCAAGCACTTACAAGGATGCCAAATACAAAATAAAATACATAAGCATAAGATGTGATCTTCATTCCTACCATTCTGTTGCTTGAATGCAAGTGATTGATGACCATCAATCTATGGGAGGATTAATAGAATGACTAGGACTATATTTTAAAACCTCTAGAGTCAGCGTGACAACTGTGTGCATTAATGGAGAAATATATTGAAAATCACTAATTAAGGAACAAGATTACATTGCTTAGGATAAAGGAATGAACCAAATGCCAGAAATATGGTTATCATGGAAAAACTGTCTGTAGTTGAGACATATTTTATTAGTTTGTGGGTCATAGAACATCTGTACAATATTTCAGGTTTCAGTAATTATTGGAAGACTTATGAGCTGGCAGCTGGATTTTGTTTAACTTTAACATCTGTTTGAGGCCGCCATAGAGAAAGTGCTCTCTGCTGAGGCTAGAGTCCAAAAAATGTGTCTTTGTGTTTGTTTGTTTGTTTTATTTGTACCTTTTTTATTATTTGCAATAGGGTACTGCTACAGTACTGGAACTCACTGTGTAGAACAAGCTTGTTTTCTCCTGTGCCAGACTCTACCCTCTGTCTACCAAGTGGACAGATTAAAGAAATGTGACACCACAATAGAGCTTACCATAGAAGCATTAAACGAAAACAATGAAGTGGATAGATGAACTGATCTTTAGTTGGAAACCTCAAGTTCGTATTCAACATTCAAGTTCAGCAAAAACAATCCGATCTTTTTTTTCTTGCCAACCCACCTCATACCAGGCTGATTTATTAATTTGAACACTATCATAGCAATTTATACATATCTGCCATTTTCTTAAAATAATTTATTAAAACAGTTGTTAACATTGTTCCATTATATTTCTAGCCTGACTGCTTTACATAGCAATTGAGACTAAGTAGAATGTATTTGTGAAATAATAGTTAAATATATTTTAAAGTGATTAGACATCTTATTAAATATAAGTTCTGCAAATGTCATTTAAATAATTTAAAATGAATGTCACAAAATTGTCTTTCAGCTAATGATTATATACCATTGTGAATATGTCTATTTATATTCAATTGGAAATACATCTAAAAATGTTTTTCATGAAAGGAATAATCAAATAACCAAGAAAGAAATTTATCTCTATGTATTTCTAAAACAATTGCCAAATACTTCTGCAGTTTACATTCTCTTTCTAATTTAAGTATGTGTCCTGTATTGGCTGAAGAAGAAATGATTGCTTACAATGTTTCACACAAATTGGGAACAAACTTTAGTATTAACTCACACTTTGGTACACTGTAATTTGACTGTTTTTAAGTCAGCTGCTAGTATAGATTGAATTTATAGCTTGCAAGATTATTAATCTACTATTAATATTAATTATTAATCAAGATTATTAATGTTATTAATCTATTATTAAATCAGAATTTGAAAGTGGGCTGGGAGAAAATATCTGAAGTAATAAGAAAAACAAATAACATCTTATTGAGGCATTGTTTACATGACAGAGCATATGTAATCTATGGAAAAGACTGCAAATGGCAATAACACCTACCAAATATGAAGCATGCTACCTAGGGAGGAAGGCGACTAACTCATTCCACAAAAACAGGCATTGACCATGGTTTTTCCTGAGTCTACTTAGCCTTAATATTATGCAGAAGAAAAGGACCTCTTAAGTCTACTCCGGATTTTAAATTGTATCAGAAAGTCATGTCATAAGTTACTTTATGAACACTTTCAGCATAAAGAACAAGTTATAAAAAAAATCCTCAAATACACAGAATGCTGAAGTAGTACAATTTAGACTATATTGAAATAGATTTTATTTTATTTCTTTAAGCAGATATTTAGTGATTATCTTAAAAGCATTCATTTTGTTCCAGGCTGTCATAGTGAATATGTTCTCTTGCTCCTGCAGTAGATGAGAACAAATATAGAGACCCAACAGCCAGACATTATGCAGAGAGAGAGAGAGACAGAGAGAGAAAGAGAGAGAGAGACAGAGACAGAGAGACAGAGACAGAGACAGAGACATGGAAGGGAGAAGGAACAGAGCAAGGCAGAGGGGAGGGGAAAGGAGAGAGGGAGGGGGAGGGGAGAGAGAGGAACACAGAGAGTTAAAGGAGTTGTCTCCATTAAAGCCCTCCCCTCAGCACTCAGGCAACCCCATGGAAGAGAATGTAGAGTGTAGAAGTCACAGGGTACTAAGGACACAAGGAGAATAGGCTCCATCAAATCGGAAAGCCTCACATGAACTCACAGAGTGAAGCAACAAATGTAGGGCTACACAGTTCTGCAATAGGTCTTCTGTGAGTGTATTATAGCTTTCAATAGAATTTTTATGGGACACTTTAGTGTGTGAATAAGTAGCTCTCTGATTCCTGTGCCTTCTCTTGGGGCTTTTTTTTTCCCCTTTCTGTTCATTTGCGTTGTTCATCCTCGATGTGATAGTTTTTGTTTTATCTTACTACAATTTATTTTATTAACAAAATATATTCTTCGATAAGATGGAGAAAATAATACCGAAATCAGGTTGCAATTCTTTGGTGTTTTCCTCTGTTGACAATCATTCAGGAACATATTGCCAGTTAATTCCTGCTGGAAAAAGCAGGCACCAGATGAAGGAAATTCTCCTGTGAGCCGCCACCTCCAGACAGCTTTGCTTTAGAACACAGTGTTCTATGTAAGAATCAATACAACAGTCTACTTCAAGTTCCTGAAAGTGTTGGTTGTGACTCCATGTGAGTTCCATAACTGAATATCGAGGATATGAAAAATCTTTCAACCGGGAAGGTTTTCAGAATGTGCAACATCTAGCATTTTAAATCAAATTTAAATATATATTTAAACCAAGACATTTCTGATATCTTTCTCATGCGTTTCAGTATCTCAGTATTTTTTTCATCCTAAACATATATCATGCATAGCTTGCACTGTGCATGACCTCGACTTGGCAATGCAAGTCACTGTTTCCCAAAAGAACTCAACTCAGTATTCAGACTTGGAAATTATTAGTTGCAGTGCTTTGCAGAATTTATAAACTGTTCTGTCTTTACAGAAATACAGTGGTTTAGTTATACCAGACTTTTAGTATTTTCTCAGTATGTGAAATTAGTATAAGTTTGAACTATATTATATTAGAATGTTTCATTTTGAAAATTGTGTTTTGCACTGTAAACATGATTTTCATAAAATAGTGAAGTTTGTCTTGAGTTTTCAGAAGCTATTGATAACAGTTTCTGAAATGCTCCTAAACATAGTTTTTCCAAATTTTTATTTATGTATGATTTAAAGTATTAATATTATCATTGACTATTATAAAGTCAAAATATCAATCATTTTTTTAAAATTTCATAATACATGATGCCTCAGTTCTGCTAAATATTCAGTTGTGATTTATTGCTTTATATAACTTACAAAAATACATCTGTATTAATGTTAATTTTCTTTAATATTTAAAAGTTATAAATTTATATCAGATAATACTTTAAGGTAAGTTTTGAAATTATTCAAAATGATTTTTATCAATTCTGTATATTTGTTTTTATATACCTATATTTCTTAGGAACTTTAATATTTATCACATAATGCTTGGAAGATGAAATAGAGGACTTGCTTCGTATTATAGAAGTTCACACTCAAAACCTACCTAGGAAATAATTGACCATGATTGAATGTGCATTGTATTCCAAATTTTTGAGTAGCAGAGGCCAGCAGATTTCTTGGCCTCTCTGCTCAGCTGCAAATATCCACTTGCTGTATTCAAAGCCAATGAGAAATCCTTTTGCAAAAAATTTGAAGATAAAATGTACTTTGAAATTATCCTGTGCCTCACATGCATGTGTCCACATACATGTGTTTCTACACACACACAGATGCACCCACACACATACACAAACACACAGATTCACACATTCATACACACACAGATGCACACATACACAGATGCACACACAAATATACGCACAGATGCACACATACATACTCACACACACATACACACACACAGATGCACACACACACACACACACACACAGATACAAAACATTTTCTTGGATAAAAGGAATCACAACTAGAAAAAGTTAAGGTTTAGTCTAGAACACAAAGATCCACTTTATGAATAAAAATTTAAGAAAAATCAGATGTACAAAGTGAACTTATACACCAGTAAGCATAAATGGTTTTACTTGCATCCATTAGACTAGTTCACTCCTCAATGATAGTAATTAGTAAGACTGCTAAAGCCCCTGATGGTTTTAGAGTTAAAGATCCTATATGTAGTTCATAGGTAAAGTACACACATTTGTGAGAGAAATCTGGAAATACAAAAGCATGTAGAATAATCTTAGCACCGTGGGCCAAGCTAGGACATAATTAATTTGCATTGAAAATACATATATTATGATGGGTATTTCCAGTTTGTGATACATTGTTCTATTTAAAATGTAATATAATAGGACTTGTATGTACTTCAGGTCATAGAGTATTTATAAAGTAGGTATAAAGTTCTAGATTCAATTCTGAACACCATTTACAGTAAAAATATCCCTGCTAAAAAGTCAGGAAAAGAGGAAATTGGAAATGAACTTCAAGGCCATCTTTATGTATATAATTAAGTATTCTGAATTACATGATACTCCATCTCAAGAAACAAAAAATCAACCAACCAAAAGGATGAACAAACAAATGAAAGAAAAGAAAGAAAAAGAAAGTAAAGTATAACATAAAGTATGACGTGGCAAAAAACAAAAGAAAAAAATTGTTCATGGAAAATGGAGTATTTTAATTAAACCAATTCTCTGCACCTGAAGTCTTCAAAAGAAAAAAATTAAAGCATCTTGCAAGTCTTTTAAATTAAATTGTTAGTGATTTCCTTTCAGCAAATCATACTTTAACAATATAACTTGATTGTACAATACACTGATGGATACCTTTGATAAAAAGTGTGTGTGGGGGGGACTGCATGCTTGCCTGATTGCTTCATTTAAAATGTTCTCTTTAAAATTAGAAATGGAAACCTAATTCTGTTTGAAGACATCTGCAGCTAGAGTGCCCTAGAGATGAAAGATGCACTGAAACTTTCTTTAAACAGTAAACCAAACAAATGGCTTTGAAATAGTAATTGCCCTTGCTAAGCTTCACTCTTAAAACCTGAGGTTCGATTCAGAGCACTGTACTGGGTTAAAGTACAGACTACAAGACAGGTTAACAAACCCTGGTGTGAGTGCAGATTTACTAAACCTCTACTACTCTTAAATATTTACAAGTAATCCTCATGGCTCAGCTTTTAAAACAAGCTGCTTTACAGGTTGTCTGTTTCCTGGGTCGGGCATTCTGACATTCATCCTACTACCCTTTGTATCTCTTCCACCTAGTGAGCAGAGGAAACAGCCCTTGGTGGAAGGCATGGCACAAAGATCATGTCCCTTTTCATTTTACCCTTGAGTCAGGTTACAGTGGTGTAAATTATTCTGGTAATAAAGTTGGGCTAGTAGCGTGTTTGAATAGTGTATTAAATATAAGTGGCCCAATAGATCACAGTTCATAATATTCTATACTCTCATGGCCCTTGATTATTCTTTTTGTTGGCAGCTTGCCTTTGAGAGTACTATTTCATCATTTTAAGTCTTCCTTTGTACAACTGTTAATGGTATTGTAATCAGGATTAAAGATCAATGCAGGTACAAATGAAGGACTTATATTAATATATAACAGAAAACAGTTACACAATGCAATTTTTAACTTTATTAAATCAATAATGCATAGCTTTCACCACAAGATTTAAGATGAATGCTTGCATTATTTTATAATTCATTGTGATATTTCTTTGAAGGAATAGACTTGTGAGGTTTTAAATAGAATAAAATATTAGTTTTTCTTACTGTCACATTTCCTGGTTATATCTAAGCTACATTTCAACAATTTGAGTACATCAATAATGTTGTCCTATTCTAGAAGTATTCTACAAGAGGATATGTTGTGCTTGTATATTTAATGTTTTTCTTTTAATTTTTTAAGTCCAGGTCTAAATGAAAATGCAAAGATTTTATTGGAGGAAATTTAATTTTTCATTAATTCTTTAGGGGTTTAAATTTTTTCTCCACTTCATATAACTTTTCTGGTTTTTCAAATTTGTTAAATGATGGGTAAATATTAACTAATAGGGAAACTCACAGTTATCTTTTGTTAAAAACTCCACAGACATTGTAGGTTTACAAATATGGATTTTATTCTCATGAATAAAAGCACTGCAGATAATATTACGTGACCAAATCTTGAGATAAATTGAATTCTGTGTTTTATATCGGGCATCTAAATACTCTAATAGCTTATTTCTGTCACATCTGTTTCTAACACATGACAGTGCACACAAATCGACTTTCTTCTTAGTACTTTAATGCTATCTCATATCCATTGAACTCTACACTCCTTGGGGCCTCCAGTCTCATGAGAGCTAGTTGCATCTTTTCTGACTAAACCCAGACCCAGGAGTTCTCTGCTCTATATATGTTGGGGTCCTCATATAAGCTGGTATATGCTGCCTGGTTGGTGTTTCAGTATCTGAGAGATCTGTTGGTCCTCCTAAAGGGTCGTCGTCCTCCTCCTCAGCTTCTTCTAGCTTTCCCCTAATTCAACCACAGAGGTCAGCAGCTTCTGTCCATTGGTTAGATGCAAATATCTGCTTCTGACTCTTTCAGCTGCTTGTTGGGTATTCCAGAGGGCAGTGATGATAGGTAACATTTTGGGAGCTCTCCATAGCCTCAGTAATTTTGTCAGGGCTTGGGACCTTTCCTTGAACTATATCCCACTTTGGACCTGTCTCTAGAATTTCTTTTCCTTAGGCCCCTCTCCATTTCCATCCCTGAACTTCTTTCAGATAGGAACAATTATGGGTCAGTTTTGACTGTGGGATGGCAACCCCATCCCTCACTTGATGCCCTGTCTTTCTGCTGGAGGTGAACTCTAGAAGTTCCCTCTCTCCAATGTAGGGCATTTCATCTAAGGTCCCTCTCATCTGGTACTGAGAGTCTCTCACCTCCCATGTCTCTGGTACATTCTGTAACCCCCCCCCCGCAACCCCCGTGCAAGGATGCATGTTTCCATTCTTTCTTCTGGCCCTCAGGGATTTCAGCCCTTTTCCCCCACCGTATAACCTATCATGTTCCCCTCTCTGCCCATCCCTATCCTCTATCCCCTTTCACTCCCAGGACCCTCCCTCCCCACTTGTGGTTGCTTTCTTCTCCCTCCCAAGTGGGACTGAGGCATCCTCACTTGAGCCCCACAGCTTGTTGACATTTTTGAGTTCTGTGGGCTGTATCTTGGGTATTTGACACTTTTTTTTTGGCTAATATCCACTTATTAGTGAGTGCATACCATGCATGTCCTTTTGGGTCTGAATGACCTCTCTCAGGATTTTCTAGTTCCATTCATTTGACTGTAAAACTCAGGATGTCCTTGTTCTTAATAGCTGAGCAACATTCCATTGTGTAAATGAACCACATTTTCTGTATCCATTCATATTTTGTGGGACATCTGGGTTGTTTTCAGCTTCTGGCTCTCACAAACAATCGTGCTATGAATATAGTGGAACACGTGCCCCTGTGGCATGGCGGGGCATCTTTTGGGAATATCCCCAAGAATGGTATTGCTGGGTATTACATATAAAATAAAGACCAGTCCATGTGAAAACTTGGGACTTCAAGAATATTATCAATTCTAAAACCATAATTAAACTTCCTCAAACATTCTTGGTAGCTTCCCCTATCTATTTTGAGATAAGGAGGAAGATATTCAATTTTCCAAGTAGATATAAAGACACTGTTCATTCTTTTTTATTAATTAATTTTTTAGATATATTCTTTATGTACATTTCAAATGATTTCCCATTTACTGGTTCCCCCACCCCCACCCCTGAAAGTCCCATAAACCATCTCCCCTCCCCCTGTTCCCCAATCAACCCCCTCCCACTTCCCTGTCCTGGTATCCCCTAAACTGCTGCATAGAGCCTTTCCAGGACCAGGGGCCTCTCCTCCCTTTGATGTCCAACAAGGCCATCCTCTGCTGCCTATGCATCTGGAGCCATGTGTAACACCATGTGTACTATCTGGTTGATGTTTTTTGTCCCTGGGAGCTCTGGGAGTACTGGGTGACTCATATCTTTGTTCCTCCTACGGCACTGCAAGCTCCTTGGGTCCTGTCCCTAGCTCCCCAGCTCCAGTTAGCAAGCACTTGTGGGCATCAAAAATAGTGTCTGGGTTTTGTAACTGTATATGGGATGGATCACTGAAATGATGTTTCTCATTTTTTTCTTTTTGTTTTTTTTTTCAGTTGTTACAATTTTATTTATTTTTTATTAGATATATTTTTTATTTACATTTCAAATAATTTCCCTTTTCCTGGATCCTCCCTCCCTGAAAGTCCCATAAGCCCTCTTCCCTCCCCCTGTTCCCCAATCAACCCTCTCTCCTTACCCTGTCCTGGTATGCCCCTACACTGCTGCATTGAGCCTTTCCAGGACCAAGGGCCTCTCCTTTCTTCTTGGGCATCATTTCTTATGTGAATTGTTTCTTGGGTATTCCAAGCTTCTGGACTAATAACCGTTTATCAATGAGTGCATACCATGTGTGTTCTTTTGTGAATGGGTCACTTCACATTCTCCAGTTCCACCCACTTGCCTAAAAATGTCATGAATTCATTGTTTTTAATAGCTGAGTAGTATTCCATAGTGTAAATATACCACGTTTTCTGTATCCATTCTTCTGATGAGGAACATCTAGGTTCTTTCCAGCTTCTAGCTATAATAAATAAGGCTGCTATGAACACAGTGAAGCATGTATCCTTATTACATGCTGGAGAATCCTGTGGGTAAATACCCAGGAGTAGTATAGCGGGATCCTCTGGTAGTATCATGCCCAGTTTTCTGAGGAACCAGCAGACTGATTTCCAGAGTGGTTGTATCAGCTTCCAATCCCACCAGCAGTGGAGGAGTGTTCTTCTTTCTCCACATCCTTGCCAAACCCTGCTGCCTCCTGAGTTTTTGTTCTTAGCCATTCTGACTGGTATGAGGTGAAATCTCAGGGTTGTTTTGATTTGCATTTCCCTGATGACTAAGAATGTTGATCATTTCTTTAGGTGCTTTCAGCCATTCGTTATTCCGCAGGTGAAAATTCTTTGTTTACTTCTGTCCTCCATTTTTTTTTTTGAGATCCGAAATGATGGATTATTGACCTTTTTTTATTATTTTCTATATTTTCTATTTACATTACAAATTATTTCCCCTTTCCCGTTTCCTCCCTTCCCAAAAGTCCCATAAGCCCCCTTCCCTCCCTCTGTTCCCCATTCAACCCCCTCTTGCTTCTCTGTACTGGTATTCCCCTGTATCCAGTCTTTCCAGGACCAGGGGTCTCTCCTTCCATCTTCTTGGAAATCTATTGATATGTGAATTGCGTCTTGGGTATTCCGAGATTCTGGGTTAATATCCCCTTATCAGTGACTGCATACCATGTGTGTTCTTTTGTGATTGAGTTACCTCACTAGGGACGATATTTTACAGTTCTGACCATTTGCCTAAGAATTTCGTGAATTCATTTTTTATTTGCAGAGTAGTATCCCATTTTTTAATATAATTATTTGGTTCTCTGGAGTGTAACTTCTTGAGTACTTTATATTAGATATTTTCTTTATTTACATTTCAAATGTTATCCCCTTTCCTGGTTTCCCTTCTGAATATCCCCTGACCCATCCTCCCTACCCTTGCTCACCAACCCACCCATTTCAGCTTCCCTGTTCTGGAAATCCCTATACCGGGGCACCTAGCCTTATCAGGACCATGGGTCTCTCCTCCCTTTGATGTCCAACAAGGCCATCCTCTGCTACATCTGCAGCTGGAGTCATGGGTCCCTCTTTGTTTTGTGGTTTCATCCCTGAGAGCTGTTCATTCTTTTGAACAACTTTTTTTCTACTGCATTGTCTTGATCAGTCTTGAGAAGCTGATGTTGAAAAAAGAGTCATGAAATTTTAGAATTGGGAGCTCTCTGTTTTGAAATTGTTTTTGGTCCTATACTTTGTGATTAAGAACAGAAAAATTGTATTTCATATTTAATTAGAATCTTGTTCATGAAATTTTATGAAACTTGAAAAAGTAGTATGTTCTTATTTAAGTCATATAATTGACAACTGAGTGTAGTTTTTTTAGTGGAAATTTTACACACACACACACACACACACACACACACTCTTCTCTATTCAATACTACAGACAGTGGTGATATTCTATGCAGTCCTTGTATGATTCTGTCTTTTACATTTTACTATCAGCTTTGTCATTCTGTGAAATGGAAATCAAATTTCCATCTGATGTGCATTTATGGCTTAGTTTTTCAAATAGAACAAACTTTACATATTGGCAATGAATAAATAAAGGCAGATTTAATGAAATTGCTTCTTACTCAGAAGAAATGCAAATAAAATAAAGACTAAGCTTGTTTTTTCTTAAAATCACTTAGCATAAAACATCCACTCTCAAAACAGAGTAGACAGAAGTTCCTGCATCCCCTGCTGTATAAATGAGGTCTGCATTTTTTCCTGTTTGTATCAAAATAATTGCAACTAGAAAAACAATTAACACTACATTCTTTTATATAACTCAAGTTTCTAGCACCATATGCAATCCTCACTAATCACCTAATTTGTACCTTTTCTTCTTAAGCGACATTTCTCCCCTAAGTGGGTGATCATACGCCCATTACTACTATATTTTAGCATGTAAAATTTCCACAGAATTTTTATATTTTATATGGGTAGTCTGAATTTTAGCATTGATTTCAACATTCTTTTTCTGATCTGCCCAGATCACCTAGTTAGAAAATGTCAAAAGAATAATGTTTTGAAAATACAGTATCCTTTCTTTTTATACAATTTTTAATAAAATGAGAATAATTTAAAAATCAGTTATACACACACTAGAATGAACTAAATGTAAACTTCCATAACTATTTGCTGAACAAACTGCTGTCTTTTCCTGTGGTGACTGCCTCAGGTAACAGGTTAATTGAAAACTGAAGAAGACTGACTGGGTTACAATTAGGTTTGTTTAGCTCCTTCTACTCATACAAAGTAATTTATTTATTCAGGTGCCACTGTGAATGTAATCTGTATTTAAGAATAACACACAAAATTTATTACATTATATTATCTAACTGTATTTTTTATTAATTCGCTGTATGTTATCATTTTTCATTAGGTCATTAACCACATTTTTCTTATTTTAACAACATGTATGATTCCTAAATTATATTTTCTTTACTTCATCCTGGAAACTAATGTAAAAGATGAAATTTTGTTCCATAAAGATCTACTTTAAAACTAATAATTCATTTTTATTGTTTCTGATAGGTTTGCTAATATTTCTAACATAGCAAGGTAGTTTGGAATCATTCTTCATTGCAGGTCTGCAATCATCTTTCGTTTTGTATCTAAATGCTCAAACAATATTAATTTCATTATATTTGTATCATTGATATTTCTTATGCAAATGCAATCCATTTTATAGATTAAGTCTACTTTAAAATGACATTTAGAATATGTCATGACTACACAATAAAGGTACACGTTGTCTGAATTATATTAACACATTTATTTTATGTAAATTAGGCAACTCTTCAAATCATATTTAGTGATGTTTTCATTTATTAAATATGTCTTTCATGAAGAAATGAATGTCACAACAAAAAATTAGCATTGACATTCAGAGCTGAAGTAGGAAAAGAACTAAAGGCTAAAAATTCTTAGTTCACTGTTGCTTCTGGAAATTTAGAAAAAATTTAGCATAGATTTTTATTCTCTATTCTTAATTGAATAAAATAACACTTAAATGTAAAATTTAAAATTGGTGGTTGTATAGATAGGAAGACAGGAAGATATACATAAATGGATAGATAGATAGATAGATAGATAGATCAATTGATAGACAGACAGACAGATAGATAGATGATAGATGGATATTGAGATAGATAGATAGATAGATAGATAGATAGATAGATAGATAGATAGATAGATGATGGATGGATAATAGATAGATAGATAGACAGACAGACAGAAAGACAGAAAGACAGACAAATGGTAAAAAGGAGTTGTGTCCTTAAACATTTATGTACTGGTGAAGAACAGAGATATTTGAGAAGACAGTGTACAACAAAGTACAATGTGAACATTATTTGTGAGATATGTTTCTCTGGGTCATTTTTTTTTTAGTTTTCTATATTTTTTTATTTACATTCCAAATGATTTCCCCTTTCCTGTTTCCTCCCTCCCCGAAAGTCCCATAAACCCCCTTCTCTCCCCCTGTTCCCCATTCAACCCCCTCTTGCTTCTCTGTCCTGGTATTCCCCTACATCCAGTCTTTCCAGGACCAGGGGTCTCTCCTTCCTTCTTCTTGGAAATCTATTGATATGTGAATTGTGTCTTGGGTATTGATATGTGAATTGTGTCTTGGGTGTTGATAGGTGAATTGTGTCTTGGGTATTCTGAGATTCTGGGTTAATATCCCCTTATCAGTGCCTGCATACCATGTGTGTTCTTTTGTGACTGGGTTACCTCACTAAGGATGATATTTTCAAGTTCTAACCATTTGCCTAGGAATTTTGTGAATTCATTGTTTTTAATTGCAGAGTAGTATTCCATTGTGTAAATATACCACATCTTCTGAATCCATTCCTCCGTTGAGGGACATCTGGGTTCTTTCCAGCTTCTGGCTATTATAAATAAGGCTGCTATGAACATAGTGGAGCATGTGTCCTTATTACATGCAGGGGAAGCCTCTGGGTATATGCCCAGGAGTGGTATAACAGGATCCTTTGGGAGTATCATGCCCAGTTTTCTGAGGAACTGCCAGACTGCTTTCCAGTGTGGTTGTACCAGCTTGCAATCCCACCAGCAGTGGAGGAGTGTTCCTCTTTCTTCTGGGTCATTTTTTAATTTAAACAGTACATCAAAGGCAGTTACTTAGACTAAGTTATCTTGTCCTTTTGATTTGATCTCTCAGTCTGGAATTTGTTAATCCCCTTCTGCTTCAAGAACTTCTCTAAGTACATGCTATGGGTGACCTTGAGAGTGACTTAAGTATTCTGGTCTTCTGTCATTTTTTGAGGTATGAAGTAAGTAGCAGAAACAATAAATAGCATTGTTTAATTTGGAAAACTATTTTTTAAGTTAGTAACTATATCTAAAGATTTGCCTCATATGTAAGGTTAATTACCAGTGTGCTATATTAACTGAACATGGACAATTTTAAGAATCAGTTTAGTTTGACACTAGAGGAATAAAGTGCAAACTAATCTACCTGAAAATAAGTATCCTGAATAATACACAACAAAGCCCATAATTTGAGGGTGATCTCCCCCAACTGGGACAGGTTTCAACATTTAGGGTATATCAACAATATCTAACAACTCTTTTCACTTTTGTATTAGATAATTAATTTTAGTAAGAGCTTTTAAATATAAAAAAAATCTGTTGATTATTTTTTTACACCACAAGAAGAAATATTCATGGAAAAAATCAGTTCGTTTCTTATCTTTTATGTAAAGCTTAGGAGTGCTGAGTAATACAGCCTTATCTATGCCAGTCAATTGCTTCACCACTACACTACCATTCCATTCCTCTTCCCTTCAATAGCTGGAGAGTTACTACAACTAACTGTTTTAATGAGAATGTTTACTTTTTTTAAAAAATAAACTCTTCAAGCAATTCAAAAAAATTCTATTGTAACTATAAATATCTATTCACAATGTATAATGCAGTACATAGTCACATAAAAAAAATTCAAGAAAAGTTTCTTTCACGAACATTTGAAGCAGCCTTTTGTTGCTTTTTGTTAAATAACCTTCCCCGAACTTGGTCCTTTAGCATTGTACAATCAATTCTTTGCATGTAAGCTGACATAAAAGAGATCTATTTTAGCTGACAATGCTGCTACGCACAGCAAAGGAAAAAATAGACGTGCAGCCCTGTTAGAAGATGAGTTTATAGTTAATGGGATGGTAAAGTATAGATGTAGAAATAAAATGTAGGAGCATCATCAAAGTCTGGTGAAAGGTTATTTCTGTTTTGGAAATTCTACAATAAAAATGGTCTAGTATTGAATAAATGTTACTTACTTTTTGTAACAACATATATGTTCTCTTCAGTGTTGTTCCAAATACATAGAAAATGTTTCATTATGCCCTCTAGTTAATTATTAATACACATGGGTATCTATATGCTAATTTAACTAAGAATTATGTCAATATGCAAGGCATTGATTTGAAAGCAACTGCTAACTCCGATCCATAAGACAAGATATTAGGCATTTCTAGACAAAATAAATAGATGCTTTACAGTACATTTTCTTTGGAACTGTTGCCACAAAATTGACAGGAACTAATTTTTTCCCTTTAGTAACCCTTATTTCTCATGCTATATTTTGAGCCTTGGTTTATGTCTTCCACCCTCAGTGGAAATTATAAACAGATGGTCACTTCCACTGGCTCAATTTTAATTAAATTAACTCAGACTACTAAGAGTGAAAGCTCAATGAAATGAGTGTGATTGGCCTTGTGATGCCTAATTGCCTCTTTGCCTTTTATTTCACAACTTAAATAAACACAAGCTATGTAACTGAACTCAACTATGTAATTGCTTTCATTTGCTTATTTAGTCATTCAAAATCACCTTTGGCCTTTTTTATTCTAGGTTGAATAAGAAAAAGTCCATTAAGTTTTTAAAAAAATAACTAAAATTTAATTTCTCACTTCTGAACCGTTTCTATGAATAGTCTCTAAATTTAAAAAAACATCTTTTTTATTTATAAATAAATTCATCCGTTCAAATAATAAGTCATTGAGTACAATGAGATGGATTCTATGAGATTGTATAATAAATTTGTAAGTGAAAATATGTCATCTGGTCTCAGAAAATGTGTACTATTGAAAGAATAATAGCAAAGTAAAAGTTGAATATTAAGAAAATATTCATCATAGAACTGTGTTTTAAGCATGAGAAGTTTGTTAACTGATTTATTCTCTACAATATCTTCTACAGTTCATAATATAAAGATCATTGCTCCCATTTCCAGATGGAGATTCAAGAGGATAATAAGTGGTAAACAAATATGACAAATGACGATAATAAAGTTCTGGAAAAAAGGTCACCTGAAGCTTGCATTAAGGATTCTTCTACATTGCCTGACCCACAAAATTTTGGGATGTTAGTTGATTGTTGCAAAATGGTATGGATAAGTTAAGGCTAGCAGCCTGCACTATGACAGAATGTGTAAAACTGAAACTGGAGGCAAGAAAGTTTTTCATATAAATAAGGATGTTAGCTGGCCTTTTGTGACTGCACCTGGAGCAAATGATGAGAATGTCTGAAAGTACACAGTATGTACTTACAGAATGGTGTGATGATTGATCTACATAGTCAAATTGATGGGATTCACAATCACTCTGCAGAAATGGTTCTGATAGTATTGTTAAGAATCTGTGCTGCCTACACCCTTGTTCTATAAATTTCACCAAGTAGTACTATTTTTCATTGTCTTGTAAAAGCAGTTTTATAATCCAGCTTTCTTGTTAATGGCACAAAATTTTTTTTTCATGGCCATTCAAGAGGATTTTGAGATTCATAGTCAGAAGTCTCTCACTAACATTTGTGAAGCAATTCTCCTGATGTAAATGTAATATGAAAAATGATAGAATCCATAGTCAGAAACTTAAGTGGAACAAGGTTAAGCAATTTTCCTAGAGGTAAAATATCCTTAAATTTTCTGGGATAAAGGGTAATATGTAATGAAAAATTATAGTATCTACAGAACTCCGAAGAATAGCCTTAGCATTTCATTGGTTAAAAATATCACATGAGAGTATCCAATTGACATGAAAGTCAATAATCAAGACTTCTCTTAGTTCAAAGGAAAGCTCATTATATGTGTGTATGTATATACATATGTGTGTTTTATGTGATCTTGTGTATACAATGAGTATATTGCATATGTGTCTTTGCATGTGGCTGAGTGACTATGTGCATATGAATGTGTGTGTGCAGATAAATGCATGTGCATTTGTGTGTATGCACCTATGATTGTGTGTGTTCACATGATTGGGTGTATGCATGTGCATGTATGTATGTATCTCATTATTCCATCTTGATAAAGCAATGGTAAACAATAGTACTCATAGTTTATTTTTAAATTTAATCATTTATTTTTACTTATGCACTTCACATCCTGCTCACTGCCACCCTCCTGGTTACCCCTCCCACCTCTGAGTTGAGTGAGGTCCCCCCTTCATATCCCCCTCACCCAGGTGTTTCAAGTTTCTGTGAGGCTAGGCATTTCCTTTAGCTTTGAGTCTAGACAAGGCAGTCCAGCTAGAAGAGCATATCCCACCTTGATGCAACAGTTTTTGGACTAGTCCCCATTATAGTTGTTTGGGACCCACATTCAAGCTGCACACCTGCTACATATGGGAGCTCATAGTTTTTGTTGTTTGTCCTCCTGAAAGATTTTAAACTCTTCCAAATAATTTTTTTTGTGTTGAAACAGCTATAAAAGTATGGTATGCACTCACTGATAAGTGGATATTAGCCCAAAAGCTCAAAATAAACATGTTACAGTTCACAGGAAGCTCAAGAAGAAGGTAGACCAAAGTGGGGGTGATTTGGTTCCTCTGAGAAAGGGAATAAAATAATCACAGGAACAACTATGGAGACAAAGTATAGAGCAGAGACTGAAGGAAAGGCCACCCTGAGACTGTCCTACCTGGGGATTTATCCTATAAACATTCACCAAACCCTGAAACTACTAAACTACTATGGATGACAAGAAGTACATATGAAAAGGAACCTGCTATGATTGTCTTTTGGAGGGGCCCTGCCAGAGCCTTACAGATACAGAGGCGAATACTACAGCCAACCATTGGACTGAGAGTGGGGTTCACAATGGAAGACTTGGAGAGCAGACTGGAGGAGTTGGGAGGGGGGTTGCAGCCCCATGGGAAGAAGGACAGTGTTGGACAACCAGACACCCCAGGGCTCCCAGGGACTAAGCCATCAACCAAAGGGTACACATGGTTCCAGCCAAAAGATTGGCAGAGGAATGCCTTGTCGGGCATCAGTGGGAGTAGAGGTCCTTGGTCCTGTGAAGGCTCAATAAGAAGTCCCAGTGTGGGGAAATAGAGTGGGGGTCGTGGGAGTGGGTTGAGTGGAGAAGCATATTCTTGGAGGCAGGGAGTGGTAGGATGGGTTGGGAGTTTTCGGGGAGGGTGTACAATAATGAAAGAGAAGATACAATCTCCTTTTGCAAGATTCCCAACTGCACTAATCTAGTGCCCAGTCTTCATGGTGTTCTTTTGATGATGTATACAGTAAAAATGGTTCATGTTCTGTATCGCCTTTGTTTCCTATGATGCATCTCACTTTATTTCCTCCCAATTATCAGTCTCACTCACCTAATTGTCATGATTTCATCTGTTTGTACAGATTTGTATTGTTCATTTTATGATCTACACAAGTGAAATTATGTATTTTTCTTTATATTTCTGAAAAATGTCATATAGCTTAAAATCATTTACTTATGTATAGTGCTATAATACTTTGTCTTGCCCTTCCTATTTGAACACCAGTAAATATTATGAGTTGGCCATTGGCAAATATTAATCTCTTAACATATGCAAAATTCACATATTTCAGTACAGTTAATTTCAAAAATTAAAAACCAATGACCTCATATAATGATACTCTGATTGAAACTGTTCAATATCACAATGAAAATAATTTATTTAAAATGTAATTTTCTCATGAAGACTAGGACCTTAAATTTGACAGTGAAAAATATTATTATTGATTTCCTTTGGAATTTCATGAAGTTAAATTTAAATTTAAAATTATTTTCTGCCACTTATTTTTACTAGTAAAAATTGTCTTTTATGGAAAAAGCTCAGATCCATTCAAATAGTAATCATCATTATTTTTGATATCTTCAAACAGCTTTGCCATTTAAGATTCATCAGAAGGTATGTTGTAAATATCCTGGTTGAAATCAATGTTGCTACTTGTATAGAAAAAAAATATCCAGATAATGATCATAATTTGGAGACACTATATCTCTGCTAAGTCTCATATATTATTTTTCCTAAATTTTGTAAAGTTACTAGTCATCTTGACCACATTTTCTGATTTGGAATCTATAGTAATTCTAGATTTAAGAATCTATGGATATTTGATTGTCTGGAGTCTAATTTCTTGAGTTCTTTGCTCCACTATGTCTGTAGCAGCTTTATTTATAATAGCCAGAAGCTGGAAAGAACACAGATGTCCTTCAACAGAGGAATGGATACAGAAAACGAATCATTTACACAATGAAGTACTACTCAGCTATTAAAAACAATGACTTCAGGAAATTCTTTTAGGCAAGAATATGGAATTAGAAAATATCATCCTGAGTGAGGTAATCCAATCACAAAAGAATACACATTGTATGCATTCACGGATAAGTGGATATTAGCCCCAAAGCTCAGAATACTCAAGATACAATTCACAGATCACATGAAGCTCAGAAAGAAGGAAGATCAAAGTGTGGATGCTTCGGTCCTTAGAAGGGGAAACAAAATACTCAAGGGAGGAAATAGGGAGACAAAGTGTGGAGCAGAGACTGAAGGAAAGGCCATTGAGAGACTGCCCCACCTGGGATAAATCCCATACACAGACACCAAACCCAGACAATATGGTAGATGCCAAGAAGTGCTTGCTAACAGGAGTCTGATATAGCTGCCTCCTAAGAGGCTCTGATAGAGCCTGACAAGTGTGGAGGTGGATGCTTGCAGCCACCCATTGTTCTGAGCAAGGGATTCCCAACAGAGGAGTTAGAGAAAGGCCTGAAGGAGCTGAAGGGCTTTGCAACCCCATAGCAAGAACAACAATATCAACCAACCAGAACTCCTTGTGTCTAAACCACCAATCAAGGAGTACACATGGAGGGACCCATGGCTCTAGCCGCATATATAGCAGAGGATGGCCTTGTCAGGCATCAATGAGAGAAGAGACCCTTGGTTCCATGAAGGCTTGATGCCCTGGTGTAGAGGAATGCAAGGGCAGGGAGGTGGGAGTGAGAGGGTTGGTGAAGGCTCACACTCATAGAAGCAGGAAGAGGGTGTATGGCATATTGAGTTTCTGGGGGTTAGGGATCAGGAACGAGGATAATATTTGAAATGTAAATATATAAAATATCCAATAAAAAAGAATCTATGGATATAACAGGGTCTTAATTTCCACACTAACAGTAAGGATCAAGTGCTATGTTTTGTGACATGGGGAAATACTTAATATGATAAAATAAATTCTCAGAACTATGAAGTCTTTACAGTTATTTCTTGCATACATGTAACTTAGAATCTGGAGACCACTCTAAGGCAATTTATAACCACAGCTCGGTTGAAGAATGGAACATTTTTATTAATTTCACTAGTATATAATTAGGCTGCAGGGTAAACCCGTGGGACCTTAACAATATTTCCATCAAGTTTCTTCTTTGTTGAATATTGTGTAGCAGATTTATGACAATTGTTTTAGATGATGTTCTGACAGCAAACAGAACATCCTAATAGAAGCCAGACATTTGTAACATTCACTATTAATCACAGTACTATGAAAGTTGAGGCAAGTGCATCTCTGAGTTTGAGGCCAGCCTGGTCTATAAAGCAGGTTCCTGGACAGAAAATCTCTGTCTAGACAAGGCAAAACAAAACAAAGCAAAGCAAAGCAAAGCAAAACAAAACAAAACAAAACAAAACAAAACAAAATACTAAGAGGGTTTTTATACATAAACACAATTTGGAAACAAAATTCTGGAAACAAAGGGAATAAGCTTGCTAATGTTATTCTTGACTCAAAAATTTGCCTTAGGCTAACTCTGCTCATCTTTAATTCTAAACACTCAAAATGTAATTGGATGCATAATTTTTTAATCATTATTTTATGCATGTGGGGCTTAGTGGAAACATTGATGTTAAGCAAAATATAAAACTTTCTAAAATAAGCAAGATTTTCCCTTCTGTGTTTCAAAAATGAACAATTAGAAACTTTTCCCTTTCCACTGTATAGCAACTGAAGATTTCTTCACAGATAAATATTGATGATGATATCATTAGCACCCTCGAACACACACTCAGAAAAGAGTAATGAAAAGGAAATTTTCCCAAATCTTTTGCTCAGAACATTTATCATCTAGGATAAGAAAACAAGTTGATTTCTTCTCTTATGAAATAAATAGTCTTAACACTGTCAAGTTATTTTTGTTTCTATGAAATTACCTATTTATGCTCATTAAAAATAAGTGTTTTGGCAAATTTTTATTCTGATGTAATTTATCTTCCTTTTAGTTCCCTGCAATCCACAAAGTATTGTGGGGCAGTGGATCATGCCAGGAAACTTGGTAAGGATGAGTGGGTTGGAGGCCTCTGGAACCTCATACTAGAGGACAGTAGGAGCTTTACCTGCTTCTGACCATGCCCCTGTCATGTGACCACAGCACCCTATATAGAGGATGATAATAATCAGTCATGTAGGGGCAGTGCCCCAAGCTCCTCCACATGCACAAGGCACCCCTAACATCTCAGACCAAGCTAATAGAATCAGCTGTAAGACTTCAACCCACCCCAATATACATATATATAAATTCCTCTCCAGAAGGTATAAAGGGGTATAAGAATTATTACATCCTGGGTTGTCTGAGAGCTTCTGTCACATAAGAACAGTTACACTTTCTGGGGAAAAGGGCTCTCTCATGATGATGCTTTTCCATTTGGAATTTGGTAGTCACTTCCTGACCTTAGTTCCTGGCCACTGTACCTAATAGCCACCAGAGCAGTGGAGGTATCCTGATAGCAACATAGAAGTATTTCACCATAACAGCAGCATCTTACCATAGCCACAGCCCTTGAAGAGAGCAGCAGCTGCCTCAATCTGGCTCCCCTTTCCTCCTCAGAGAGAACAGCTCCTTCCTGCAGATCTTCATGGATAGCATCCAGTACACAGCTATATATTTATCTTTGTCATTCTGCATAAGGAAAATCATGCCTTGTACTAGAACCAGAGACAAATTCCCAGAGATATTTAAGTCATAATGTTATGGATAATTTTTTTTTAAAAATCTATGCCTGCCACAAAACAAAGTCTGACTCAGAAGGTTGTATTTATATATAGTGAATATATATGCATATAGGTAGGTGATTATAATATGAGTTTGGGGATAGAAAGAAGAAGCAGGGATGTAATTTAATTCTACTTTAATTAAATGTATAATTAGAAAAAAATAAAACTCTTTTAAAAGAATAAGGAAGACATGAATAACAACATTATTTGAATTATTTGTGAGAAAGTGAAATATTCTTGAGCTACTTCTGTAATACTTTTATGAATTGCTTTAGCTCACTCTCAAGAGTGAGTGAAAAGCCACTTATAAGTTTTCCAGTTATGTTCTGAGAAAATGTAGTTTTTATTTACACCAGTTTAAAATAATGAAGATGTTGAGCTTAATGCACACAGACATAATAAGTATGAATTTTTTAACCAAAAAAGAAAATAGGATTCTTTTTCTAGCACAAGGAATGAAATGATTTTAAAAAAGAAAAAAAAACTAGTGAAATGCGCATCTCAGTAAGTGCTTACTTACCCCCTGTATAAAACATTGTATAGTTTTCAATACCAAAGATTTATCTTTGGCAGATTAAAAATAAAAACAATTTAGTTTTTGGTACATATATTCCATGTAATAAAATTGTTCAAAGAAAGATCATGGAACTTTTTACATTATTCAAACAAGCAATTCATTTAATTCTCATATTTACAAACAAAATTTTATAGCAATATTGGATCTGACATGAATGATATTTTAATTACAAACCCTCTGTTACAAGGAAGTATATCATGATATGTATAGGCCAGTGATGTTTTTGCCAGGAATTGGAAGCCTGTCTAACTGTAATCCTTGTGGAGAAAGGTTTGTAGATTCTTAGCCCTTCCAGCTCATTAAATCCCAACAGAAACTCACATATCCCTGTACAATTCATCTTATAAACACTCACCAGATGGTAGTTAATGGCAGCAGTATTTTAATTCACTATAAAATTTTTGCAGATATTACTCATCAAATTTAATGACTTGATTCATCATTGTTTTTTTAAAATTTCTGTTATCTCATAATTTAACAATTTTTAGGTACACTGTTTTAGTTTAGAATAATAATAGGTTCTGTAGCTTTTCTTATGACAATGTTGAAAAGTACTCCACAATCTTTGATTCAGCGTTTTTGATAAACAATATTAGATAAATGAATTTTAATCAATAACTACAGACAGATAATATTTTAAGTGACTATGATATGCGCCAAATCATGATTATGATGAAGGATATAAATGTTCCCAACATTTCATACAAAATAAATCTAAAATTGTGTTTTTTTCTGTTATTTCCTGTCAAGATAATTCTTCTTGCAACAAGGGTTTATTCTAAAACAAATACTGGACATGCTGATGTCTGGGATATGGATCATCAGTACCATGTTAAATGTGCCTAATATTTATTTCCACTTAGAACATAGGACCAGGAGTCACATTTTACTGAGGAAAAACTATAATATAGGCTTCAAAGGCTTTCTTTTATTAAAATTCATCGAAATTTTATCTTAGAGCATTATTTTATGGTCTTGGGCATGGAAATAGTGGCATTATGCTTCTCAATTTCATTATTGAGATAAGTGCTTCTTTACTGGAGAGATAGACCTTACTCAGTTTTGTTTTAAAATGATTTAAAAACTTAAGCGATGCTCACATGAATAGCCAACATTTTTAATTTAAATTCTATTTGAGAGTATATATATATACTTTTTTGGATTCAGAAAAAGGCATGCCAAGGATGTATATAGAGAAAGATTTTGGGCTTATACACATTCTGTTATATTCTCCAGTATAGTCTGCAAAGGAAGAGTTTTGGGGTATCTAATGACAATCATAACTCCATGTCTGGGTACATTAATATAATCAAAAGATCATGTATATTTTCTTCTAATTTCTTTTCTAGTGATAAACAAACCGTCACTACATATTTCAGTTTTATTTTATGCATTTTATTTTCTTAAGGAAAATGGCTATACATCTTAAATTCTTACTATTGTTCTATAGCACTCATCCATAACTATCCATACTGCCCTAATGATTATCCTTATGAAAATCATCCTCCTGCCTGTTTGACCCAGAGTTAAGGGGTATACACTATCAACAGGATATGGAGCTCATGTCTTCAAAAATAACATGTCCAAGACAGGGAATAAATAGTAGTAAGTTTATTTTGACCTGAAACCACAGTTTATAAAACATCAAAGGAGGACAATTGCGGATTTGTTTCTTGTGTTCCAAATTATAATGACAAAATGTCAAACAATTTGCTATTTATCTGTAATTGACTAATATTAGCAATTATTATAAAATTATTCATGTCTATCGTATACTAAATTGTTTTCTTAATCTTTTTAGGCTAAAAATTCATACATTCTTTTTATTTTACTGAACATTCCATTAACATACTTTGAGTATGTTATTGTATAAAAAGGGTCTCTTACTTGGCAATTTCCTTTTCCTTTTGTAGATACAGAAAAAATGGTTCATTAATTTCCCTTTCTTTTAAGTACATTAACAAAAATATTGAAAAATATTGTAATACATCAATCGATGACTGAGGATGACAACCTATGGCAGAAACTTCACACAACAGTGAGGAAAATAATAACACATAATCTTGAGATTATTTAGCCACAGTTGTGGAGTGATGACAAGGCAATTGTGAGTAACATTATGACTATTTTTATGCACATATCTTTTAAATAGAACTTGTTCCTTGAAAACATTAAGTTAGATCTATGTATCCAACACACATTTTAATAATTGGCTGTGACTGCTGATTAAATTGACTTGAAAAGTACTACTAAGAATGATATAGAATAATAGCACAGAGATCAGTAAAATGAATACTAAAGTAGTTATGTATTTGTGGGCATACAGATGATGTTTACATAATATGCCTTAGGAAGAAGAGACAATTACTATTTCCCCAAAATTAAAATCAAATGAATAGAGACCCAGTGAAGCCCCGGAAAATTGAAAACTGAAAGGTCATTGGTCACAAGGTTTCAATCTTATCTGCCTTTTAATAAGCATTAGATACAACTTATAGTTTTATTCAGTGAATAGTGAGTGGTATATTACCAGACCGAAGCTTACCAAACACCAGTGTTTACATAATAAGCAGATTATGATACTCTCATAAAGATACTCTCTTTACACGGGAGTGCTACAGTACAGCTGCTCCTTTTGTAAGGATGTGTTTTTTTCTTGGATTTTCCTCCCTTGCACTCTAAGTATTTTGTCCAAATTCTTTGAGATGCCTACTCTCTTCCTTGTTCCAGCATTTACTATAGCACCTGCATCAATATTTGAGTACTGGCATAGGCTTCCTCTCCATGTACAACTTTCCTTTTATACGTATGCCATTGTATGTATAAAGTCTATAGAACTCCAAAGCACATGCATCCTTGATTCTGTGTGAAGATCTTTATCATCACAAACTTTTCAAAATAAATATTACAAACTTTCAATGATCAATAATTTTAAATGACTGCTGTGACATTGCTAATGATAAACTTACCTAAGGATCCACTAGAACAATACCTAAAACTCAGCTCTCATTTTATTTTCTGGCTGTAAGGAACTGTTTTCTTAACCTTAAATGCAATTAATAGACATGAAGTACTAGAATTTAGTTTTAAAGTAGAAGGCACATTATAAATAGAAGAGAAACTAAATTCTATTATCAGGTCACAATCCAAAATGGAATCTCAGTTTGTGTCTTCCTACTTCTAGAAACCAAAGGAAAAAAACAATATTTAATATTTAGTCATGTCTTAAAATCTTTTATACATCTATTGTATTCTATGCTACTTGCCCTTGCTGCCTGCTATCTTCAATGACTCTACTATAGAGTTTCCCTTTCTAATAATATCAGTATTCTGATGATGATAATCTGGGTAATAGTTGAGCTGTATGCAGTTTGGTCTCATTCCACCATTCTAAAATTAACAGTGAGAAAGGTGAGCATAATGTAGACTTTTCCTCATTGATAGACTTTATTATCTATAGAAACTTAAGAGGTAATCTTAGCAGTAATGACATTTGTCTTTTGTATGTGTAAAAGTTATTTGTAAAGGAGCACAGCACATCTAGCCCTAGTAAATGGAATCTATACCACAACTGCTGAATGTAATTACTATAATAATTCTAAAACCCATTTTAGGAATAAGCTTACATACCTTCTGGGATTTGCACCAGTTTTCCAATAACTACTTAGGCATGTGTTGGGGTCATTAGTTCTTGGGCACACCTGCTGGGAAGCAGACATCATGCCAGATTCCTCAGCAGTGTTTACTAGGGTCAGAGATGTGGAAATGCAAAGGGTAATTTTTCAAAAACACCTAACAAAATTGAAACTCCTCTCAAAAGTGTAGTATTATTCCTCACATGGTGGATATCATTAGAACTTAAGGGAAGACTTTCTGACCAATGGTACTGTCAGATTGCTGGTGCCTGCAGTATCTGCATGTTGCTGATTTCTTACATAGTTCTGCCCTAGCTCTGGAAGTAGAACGTCTGACAGTTTCTGCTTACATCCAACTGTGGCCATTCAATGTCACTCCCATTCGTTTCATTCATTCATAATTTTCCCTCCCTCTCTCTCTTTAAATTTTAG
Source organism: Tokudaia tokunoshimensis (assembly GCA_036184795.1). Classification (NCBI taxonomy): domain Eukaryota; kingdom Metazoa; phylum Chordata; class Mammalia; order Rodentia; family Muridae; genus Tokudaia; species Tokudaia tokunoshimensis. The sequence continues at coordinate 26,002,787 of BTHU01000018.1, forward strand.
TTAGACTTTTCCTGGCATCAGATAAGATTTAATCACTCTTCATGACTATTTATCATCAATGGCTACAGACACATAACCCATAATTCAACTAAAATTCTTAAGAAAAATACATTACTACCTCATATTCAGTTCCTCAACAACTTATCCAGCATATAACGTATTTTCCTATCATATCATAAGAAGTACCATACCCAATATTTAAAATTACATATGATTTAATTTGTCAAATAAATCCATACTATCAGGGCCATTCCATTAAAAAGAAAAAGAAAAGGCAACAAGCAGCACTTAGGTAAACCAGAATATCGTCTTGAAGAACTAATATGAGTGTGAGATTTGCTTCCACCATGGTTGTTTAATTGCAAAATACAAAGACTTTAAAGGCTAATCTAAACTGTAATATATTGAAAATTCTAGAATTGAAGACATGTATGGCTAGAACTTTGCTTTCAAAGAGGGCAAGGAGAAATATATGAGAGGTTCTGAAGGGAATGAAGGCAAAGAAGTATAATTGTAATCTCAATTTCTAAATGAAAATTAAAACAAAGTTAACCTTCCAATGCTAATGATTTAGAAAAAAAAGTAAAGGTCAATAATCCAGATAACATGTATCTGAGACATGGAATAAGGAATTAGCTAAGAGAGAACTGGAATCGTGTAAAGAGTAATCTAATGAGAAAGGAATTGATTGCCTAAATGTAACAAGATATGTGGAGCATGTTACTAATAACAGCAACTGGCACGTTGATCCAGGAGGATTTCCACAATTTCAAGATCAACTTAGTCTGATAGTATCAAACTGGAAAGAGAGGGTTAAACTGCAAAAGTCTGCAAACCAATAAGCAAATATAGATTGAAAGAGTCACATATGAACGTCAGGAAACATTCTTCTTTCAGGTCCTGTCCATTTTTTTATCATTAACTGTCTCAGGCATAGGACACTTTTACATTTTCTGTTCATTCAAGGAACACTTATCAAATATGACACCATGATCTTGCACTAAAGGATCTTCTGACTAAAACTCTTGGCTGCCATCTTTTCATAGCCTTTCACATGCTGGAGAAACAGCCATGAATCACCATGCCAAGCTCTGATTTCTTTAGGAAACATTCTCAAATGAATTTACAAATGCGTTAGCTCATAAAAGAATTATTTATTTCAGGTCAGTGCAAACATCCGGTCACATTTTACTTTATTCCACAGCAGCAGACCTCATGAAATATGATTTCAAAATGGATTCACAGCTTGTTAAATCATAATTCTCCTAAGATCACAGCAAAAACCTATTCCACAGTTAAAGATACTTTTAGAAACATTGTTTGAAACATATAATGTGAAGAGAAAACACTTCAATCATTTATGATATCATGTTATCAATTAGCAAATTTTGTTCTGTCTTTCCAAGTATTTTAACATATTTTTTGTTTAGGAACAGAATTTGTAAAAAGTTTATTATTGTGTTACCAGTCCTGGTAAGCATTTTGTTAAACCTTGCCTATGACATTCTTCCAACTCTGATCTTAGTTTCTGAAAGGAAACTTGGTACAGAATGCCTTATCAGCTAATCCTCACATTTTACTTTCATATCCATGGGAGACATTCTCATTTTATCTGACAGCTGTAAATTTTTATAATCACCAAGTGATATCTAGTGCTTGCAGCTTGCTGGCTACTTTGTCAGCTGTATTGACATTTGATAGCCAGGCTATACCTAAAAGGACTTTTCAGGGAGATTGATATTTTTTTTGTTTTTTTTGTTGTTGTTTTGTTTTGTTTTGTTTTATTTGTCCCAACTGTTGACATGGAGCAACACTCTGGTAGAACACTCATATTCTGCAGAGCAAACAGACAGAGGTCTATCAAAGAGGAGTTGCATTGCGATAAATTGTACTTGTCAACAGAGACATTAGTTTATAACTCACTCATGGTAAACAATACCCATGATTTTCATAGGAGGGCTTTATTAATTAAGTTCCACAAGAAATCAGTTTCTACAAGTATATTTTTCTTAATTATAAAGGTGAAATCTAATTTTTTTGCATTTCATAATAAAGTGTCCCACATGACACTGACGTGGAAATAAAAAATACAATAGGCCCTTTCTAGTTTCTCCTGGTAGGCATTCTCATGCATACTGTAGGTCATACATATTTAAGAGCATGCTACAGATCAAGTAGGAGGAATAAATACAAAAACTATTCCCTTAACATATTAGAACCATTTATAAATCTATTCTAGTCTCTCTTTTGCATACTTATCTACCTAGCATTGTTTTTACAAAGAATGAAATTGTACAATTTTCAAAAGTTAATTTTTTAAGTTACATTCATGAAATATAATTTCTACAATAATATTTTAGATGTCTTTGTTCTTTCCAAAATTTTTAAGATTTTCTCTTTTTAAAGGTTGTGCAGATTTACAGTTAAATACATAGAAAATATTTCAGTTAAATTCTGAATATGTGAGATTCTTTTCTTTAAATTGTACATACCTGATTAACTAAGTACTATTTGTTGAAAAACATGTAAGTACTTTTCATACATTTGATATTGAAGCATATTACGTAAATTTATTACTGAGCTTTCTTCTCCTTTGATCTCTGTGTCTATTTTTCTATAACTTTCATACTCTCTGTTATAAAGAGTATTGAAAAATTCCTCAGATAGCTTTAAAGTCATTAATAATCTAATATAAACAAAAATACACAATATATTTAACAAAATGATAAACCTGGAAGGTCCATAGAAAATATATCTCACAGAAATAATTATTTTGTAAAGACTAAATAGATCTAAAATTTGACAAAGATTATAAAAATGCTACAAAATATATGGCGAACTCTGATAAAGATAAGGTTATGAAAAAATACAGCTTCTTATGTATAAATAATCAGAATATCAAGAATACCTGTCATTATTAAGAATAGCTAATAAGTTTCTTAAAGATTTACAAAATAATAACAATAACAACAATATTAAAGTGATGATGACAGTAATGAGGAGTTTTGCTGGGGATATGGCCCTGTGGGTAATATGCTTGCTGATTGTGCTTGTTGAATTGAAACAAGATAAACTCATTTTAGAAGAGGAAACCTCAGCTGAGAAAATGTTCCCACCAGACTGGCCTATGAAAACTTGTGGTGCATTTGTTTGCTTGATGATTAATTTGGGAAAGCCTCGCTCACTGTGGATAGGGACACCTCTTGGGTTATTGGCAAGAATGCTGTAATAAAGTAGGCTGAGCAAGACATGAAGAACAAGCCTGTGGCCTTACCATAAATTGCTGGATTAAGCTGCTGCTCTGACATCCCTGGATGATGAACTATGAGTTGTATGATGAAATAAATCCTCTATTCTTAATATAATCGTGATATTTTTTCACATCAATAGAAATCCTAAGACTCTGCTCCTGCAATGAAACATGATTTCAGACAACCCATGTTATCTGAAAGCCAAGTATGGCTGTGTGTTCATATAACCTTATCAATGGATTATAACTCAAAGATCAAGTTTCCATATCAATAAGATCAATAAAATAAGTCTCAATATGAGAGGATAAGCTGAAATAGCATACATACATCATATGTATACACATACACACAAACACACAAATGCACACACACAAAGAAGCAAGGAAACAAGGAAACAAGAAATGAAGAAGAAACAGGAAAAATCAATTATTTTAAATGACCTTATAATTTTACCTGATAGTATAAATATTACATATTAATACTACTCCAAGTGAGAACCTATGCTTATATTTGTAGCCATACATGGACATTCATCTTTCACTGAATAAAAAGTGCTATGCCCATATAGTATAATACTTCTTGTCAGATACAGGATAAAATGATGTACTATATAACATTTTGATAAATATTACAGGAATATTTTTTCTGTAATATCTCCTTCATAAGGTGTACAATTTGAAATTTTACTTCATTACATTGTTGAATTATAAAAATTAAAGTAATGAAGAATAGATTGTTTTTCAAAGGGCAGTTGTTGAGAGTGTGTGGACAAAGATGTAAGTTATATCCAAAGATACCCTTGTGTTCTAAATCCCTTTCACATTCTGTGTCATCAGTAAATGGTATTTGATAGACGTTTGTCGAATAAATTTAATCCATGGAGAATGAGTCCTGAATAATATAGCATAAGCTAAATAACAAGGAATTATTCATTTCTAGATTAATTGAAAATGAAGTGCCAGTATGTCAAAACAGCATGGGTACCACACATGGTCTGCTGAACTGCTTCCCAAAATCATGATGACTCCGATCTCTAGAGGTGTGGGACTCTTGTGTACACACTACTTCTTCAAACTGTATTTAAGGTAACACTGGAACTACAACATAAAGGTTGTTTGAAATAATAATGAATCTATCAAATACTTCATTTTAAGCAGAAGAATAAAATGTTGGCATTCCATTTCTTAATTATAAAAACACAACTTTATATCTTCTATTTTAATTATAGCATGTTCCTAATGTATGGGGGCACTGATCTAAAAGAGTTCTTATTTATATAAAATACTGGGATTTGGATGTTTATAAGACTTCTTTTAGTGTACTTCCCTAGTTTACCTTCCTGGTAGTCTTCATGAAGTATCTTGGCTCTTTCTTAATGTATTTAATAAAGATATTGCTGTGGGGGTAGTCATTATTTGTCCTTTATTTAGTACATAGGTTAGGGTGAATACATAAATTTTGATCCATTGATTTATAAAAATAGGACATTTCTTTGTGTCATATACTTTGTTGTGGAATTTTAAATTTCTTAATTACATGAGAGTACAGGAGATCTCGTCTTTGTTGGCAAATTTTGTCTCTCATTTCCTTTCTCCTTCCCCCACAAAAAATCAAATAATCCAAATTTTAAAGATTTATACTGTTAAACATATGAACAAAATGGAAGGATACATTCTTTATCATCTACATGCATTTTAAAATTAAGAAATAAAAATAAAAACTAAGAAATAATTGATAGCTATTCATGTTTTACATTACATTAAAATTAAATTAATATTAAATACTAAATATGACTGTATTTCATTAGATACAATGTGTTTATAGAATACCTCATAGAACTGGAAATAATTGTTATGGAAGAGCATCTGTGACACTGTCTTCTGGTATTAAAAAAATGTGTCAAAAGCATCAAAGGAATCTTTCTTCCTTAAAGATGATAAGATATGCAATTTGGTTAGCCTATTTCCTGTACTATCTCTTCCAAAGTTTTAAGTCATACAAAAGCAAAGCCTTATGGATATGCTTTTAAAACTTGTATCATGCATTTAAGTTCAATTAATTAAAGACAATACTATTCATATCAATTATTCATTCATTTTACATTTTATTCATCTCATTAAAAAAATCAAAGGACTTTTTTCTGTTGAGGGCAACATCTTGTAATAGCAGCAGACATTCCTACCGTTGCAGATGCTATAACATTCTCCTTTGGCTTTGTCCTCTCCCTCTTCTGCTTCTTCCTCTTCCTCCTCCTCCTCCTCCTCCTCTGATTCCTATTCATTCTCCCTCCTCCTCTTCCTTACCAGAACCAGTGACCCCTATAGGATCAACCTCCTCCTCAGTTTCTTCCAGGGTTTCCCTAATTCAGCCACAGGGGTCAGCAGCTTCTGTCCATTGGTTGGGTGTAAATATCTGCATGTGACTCTTTCAGCTGCTTATTGAGTCTTTCGGAAGGTAGTCATAATAGGACTACACCATAGCTTCAGTAATAGTGTCAGAACTTAGGGCATCCCCTTCTTTAAAAATGTCACTCATCAAATCTGGTGAACATCAGGGATAGCAGAAGAATTAGTTGCAATTTCTTGGGGACATAGCAGTAAACAAAACAGAAAGGGGGAAGACTCCCAAGAGGTGAGAAAGATATGAGTTGGGTTACTGACTCAATGAGATGTGCAAATGAAGCCTACTGTAACTTCCTGGGAACAAGTAGAAGATACAGGAATCCAGAGGTAGAGACAAATGATCGCATTCCTAGGCAAGGGCAAGAACCAGTGTATTAGCATTTTCTTCAACTTCCTTCCTTCATACTAAATCATTCAGAGCAGTGCAAGAGAAATCAATTATAATCTGATTCCAAAGTAAAAGTCACTGGTACCCATGGCAATTAATGGAAAGGAAAATTTAAGGAATCTGTATTTCCAAACAGGCAGCAACATATGTGTTCTGATGGAATAAAACAATGAGTCTTAATTCCAGAATTCTAAGGAAAAACTATGTACTCAGTAGCCAGTCTGAAATTCCAGTAATGCAAAGGTTTTGATTTAGTAGTTCTGGTATCTTGTTAATCACAGCTGATTCTTCAGCCCCAGCTAACCAAAACCACAGAATCTTCACAATAAAAATAGCAACAGCCATAATAAGAATCTTTAATCTTCCTTCTGAAACATATGTGTGGAGAGAGCTAGGTTCAGATGGTGTATGTTTTTTGATTGGTGGTTCAGACACTAAGAGCCCCAACAGTCTAGGTTTGTTGACTATGTTGGTCATCTTATCGAGTTCCTATTCCCTTCAGGGCCCTCAATCCTTCCTCCTATTATTCCTAAGAGTCCACAACCTCCATCCATGTTTGGCTATGTGTACCTGCATGTGTCTGAATCAGCTGGTAGGTGGAGCTCCTCAGATTACAGCCATGCTAGGCTCCTTTCATGAAGCATGACAGAGTATCACTAATAATGTCAGGAATTGGTGCTTGCACATGGGATTTGTCTCAAGTTGGGGCAGTTATTGTTTAGCCATTTCCTTAGTCCCTGCTCCATCTCTTATGCCTGCTCTTTTTATAGGATAAATTTTGGGTCGAAAATTTTGTGGATCGGTTGGTGTCACTATTGCTCCACTGCGGTTTCTGCTTAGCTATAGGAGGTGACCCCTTCAGGTTCTATGTTGTCAATGTAGTGACTTACAGCTAAGTTCAGCCTAATTGATTCTTGAACATGTCTCTTATCCCAAGTCTCTCTCTTATCCTGGAAATGCTCCAGCCTGCCCACCATTTTGAGTTGCAGATCTTCATTCATTCTCATGGCCCTTTGGCATCTCTCCTGTCCCTCCACACACCTGACCTGAAGCTTCCCATTCTCCTTCCCATACCCTCTTCTTCCCCCATCACCAGTTCCTTTCTTCCATCTGCCTCTTATGACTATTTTATTCTGCATTCTAAGTCAAATTAAGGCATGCTTGCTTATGCTTTCCTTGTTGTTTAGCTTCTTTTGGTCCTGTGGAGTGTAGTACAGGTGTTCAGTACTTTATGACTAATATCCACTTATAAGTGAGAACGTACCATGTAATCTTGGGGATTGGGTTACCTCATTCAGAATGATATTCTCAAATTTCATGCGTTTGCTTGCAAAATTCATGATGTTCTGAGTAGATGTGCCATATTTCCTTACCCATTCTTCAGTTGAGAGACATCTAGATCGTTTCTACTTTCAGCCTGTTACAAATAAAGCTGCTATGAACATTGTTGAGCAAGTGTCTTTGTGTGATGACGGAGCATCTTTTGGGGATAGGCCCAGGGATGCTATAGCTGGGTCTTGAGGTAGAACTATTCCAAGTTTTCTGAGAAAATGTCAAATTGATTTCCAAAGTGGTTTCCCAAGTTTGCATCCCCACCAGCAGTGAAGGTGTCTTCTCCTTGCTCCATATTAACACCAGCATGTGCTAACTCTTCAGTTTTTTTTCTATCTTAACCACTCTGACAGGTGTAGCATGGAACCTCAGTGTTGTTTTGATTTGCACTTCCTTGATGACTAAGGACTTTGAGTATTTTATTAGTTGCTTTTCTGACATTTGAGATTCCTCCATTGATAATTCTCTGTTAGCTTTGTATTCCAGTTTTAATTGGGTTGTTTGTGCTGTTTGTGTCTAGCTTCTTTAGTTCTTTGTAAATTTTGGATATTACCCCTCTGTTAGATGTAGGGTTGGTAAAGATCCTTTCCCAATCTGTAGGATGCTGTTTTGTCCTATTGACAGCGTCCTTTGCCTTACAGAGAAACTTTGAAGTTTCGTGAAGTCTCATGTATGAACTGAGCCTGAGCCATTGGTGTTCTGTACAGGAAAATATTTCCTGTACCAGTGCATTCAAGCCTATTTCCCACTTTCTCTTTTATGATAATTAGTGTATCCAGTTTTAAGTTGAGGTCCTAGGTCCACTTGGACTTCAGTTTTAATTTGATAAACTTTGCTTTGTTGATATTCCTCAGAAGCCTCCTTAGAAGTAATTCATTAGGGAAGGAGTTTTACCCTCCTGTTTTCAGATAACTGCTAGTCATATTTACACCTTTTCTAGATTGTTTTATCTCCTCTATGTAAAGACACAGAGATCTAGCACTTTATTAACAAGTTACAAATCTAAGGTGGGCAGGTTCTGAGCTCTTTTAATCCTAAGAACTTCTCTCAACACGTTCCTCCCCTTTAGTTCCCCCTTCTCCCTTCTCTCTCTCTCTCTCTCTCTCTCTCTCTCTCTCTCTCTCTCTCTCTCTCTCTCTCTCTCTCTCTCTTTCTCTGTCTCTCCTGTTTGTGTCATCCCCTCACTGAGATCAGAAGTCCTGACCTATTCTCTTTTGCTGAGATAATTGACTGAGCAGCTCTTTATTAAACCAATCAGGAGCTTGTGGAGAAGAATGTATACAAAATGCTTAAACAGGTAATTCTTCATAAAATTAATAATACCAAAGTCTGGCCTGTAGTCTACTCTCTGCCAGTTCATATATCAGCATTTGAATGATACAAAGACAAACTTTGCGAAGTCCACCAACTCATCTCCCAACAGGTTGCCCTTTTCAGAAGGTAACACTGAAGGGGAGAATGGATGAGAAATTAAAGTTTGGATGTAATATATGAGAGAAGAATTTAAACAAAGAAAATATACAGATATGTAGTTTCATAGATGGAGCTATAACTGAGTCAGTAGTTTCTGTACAGACTATACATCCATATTCTGAGTAGGAGGGCTATATTCTAGTTGAAGTTGTTTATTCTAATGAAGTTTAAATATTTTTATTTTTATGTATAATTATATATAATATATATCATATATAGCACAAATATATAATTTATGCTTATAATTTTAAATATTTAAAACTAAACCTTAAAGTTTGTTAGCTATTGCTAAGAAAGTAAATTTTTAATGCTATTCTTACTATAGTATAACAACTATTGCTTTCCTAGTCTGGAAAGAATCAAGGCTTAATATTTGACATATGGAATGACACTCACTGACCCTATGTCCTATGTTTATCATTTGAGCATCTGTGATTGTACTTCTGCTGTGTAGAAGATAAATGTGTGCTTTTTGGAAATGCACCCAAGTTTTCACAAACTGTTTTATACAAGCCATATGAAATCTGTGTTAAGTTAGATCCTGAACATGATGGCCCGCAAATATATTAAGCACTGTAAGAAAACAGCTCACTTTCCTTCCCAGATGAAAGTTTTTAAGAAATAAGTTGTTGCATGTAAAAATGACAAAAACATACAATTTGAAGAATATAATTTATCATATCAGAGAAGGTAAGTTCATAGTTTGCAAAGCATAATTATAGGTCATTAATATAGAAATTAAATATTATGAAGTAAAAATGAAAGTTCATATTTAAACAGTCTTTTTGCAATTGTAGAAGTAATTATATAATTATCTTAATAAGATTACCACATTTTAATAAAATAAATGTATCACAAAGATCAAGGACTTAATGTAGAAACTCACAAACAACCCTTGCTTCTATCACTTCTCATAGACATTTTTATCTCCATCTTCCTTTCATGTTCATCTTGATTTGACAGTTACTAGTGTTACATATACCAAAATTAACCACTTGTTTTCATACTGATAATAACATGAGATAAGAAAGGAGAGGAGAATTTGGAGAGGGATAGCAAAAGTGAGAGGAACAGGGAATGAGGGGAATGAAGAAGTGAGGAGAGGTAGATAATAGATAGATTGATACATTATAGTATATGGATGATAGATAGATAGATAGATAGGTAGATAGATGGATAGATAGATAGATAGATAGATAGATAGATAGATAGATAGATAGATAGATAGATGATAGATTGAGATAGATTATAGTAGATAGATAAATAGAAAATTAGAATGCATAATTTCATTTAGTTGTGAATGACAAAAAGTAAACATAACTTTTTGATGGTAGTTTGGGTAGAAAAAGCTGATTTCAAATTGATGGTCATGTAAGGAACTCTATGCTTGTGCCCTTTCAATGGGAAAAAAAGGCAATGATGAGGAAAGCACATATCAATGAGCACCATAGGGAGGATTCACTATGAGTTTTTGGGAACCTACAAATCTAAGAAGAAACAGAAATGAAACACAGAGAATGAATGACTCTAAAGATAGAGACAGAACCAAGAATGAGCATTAGAAAATCTCTGGAGTAGATAGTTTCTAAAGCCTATCTGTGAACACCATAATAGGCATATAGAATTAAAATAAAATTAATTAGAGCAATTAATTAAATTTAATTTCATTAAAAGGAAGATGATCAGATCTTAGATTGAAAGATTTGCTAGAGAGATATATCAAAACTATAGGGAGAATCCTTAGAAAAAAGAGAACGGAGAATGTTGGAATTGAAAAGTCACTAGGATGGAAGCTAAACAATATTCACTTTTTTTCTCAACCCTGTCTTCTTTCGTAAGCAGGAAGAAGAAATATCATGTCTCAGTGAAGAATAATTATACAGTAAGTGGATTGTAATATATTTATTATGGATGGGCATATTTCTGATGATCTTTTCTTCTCAGAGTATTCAAAATTGCTGGTTTAAACAAGTAGAACTATTGTAAAAATACTTTTAAAAGTGAGTTTACTCCTCTCTGTACATGTTTATGTACATGTTTATATATATACATGTTTATATATATATATATGTGTGTGTGTGTGTGTGTATTATGCATTATTCACTTTGATGCTTATATGCTTTATTATACATATCAGGATGACTCATAAAATTATTATCTATGCATAATTGATTCTGTATTTACAGAAAAGGAAATATAGACAAATGAGTTGAATTGATTTGAGTTTGTGTGGCTAAAAGAAATAGAATTATCTTCAGTCATATTCCACTTTTCATTCTTTATGGAAAAACCCATAAGTCATTCTAGGTAACAGAAATATTAATTGGTTTGTGATAAGTGTCCTCCTCAAGCACTTCAGCAATGGAGACATACTATATTCTTTCAGCCACCAATTTTACTTATAATGAAAAGAACATTGTATCTGAATTCAAACAAGATGGAACTTAGCCACTTTTGTGCAGGCACACACTCTATTATAGAGTGTTGTTTGTTGTGTGTTGTCAAAATTGGTTTGTTCATTTAAAAGTAAAATGTAGTTGTTTATCTTTAAAAAAAAGGAGAGAAAAGAGAACATCAAACCTATAGGAGATAATAAATACACATTGTTGAAGTGAGTAACACAGACTGCCCAAAGATGATGGTTTCTTTCAAGGATTATATTGAAGGATTAATGCTTTTAAAATCAGAGACCCTGAAGGTGAGAGACTCTAAGGACTCGATGAGGGTGACCTAGCCAAAATTGCCCACTGTTAGGGAGAAGATACTTGAAGGAAGGATTCTACTGTAGTAGATAGATAGGGCCTTAAGGGGAAGGACAGGGCTACTAACCCATAATCAAAATTTCTGACCCAGAACTGTTCCTGTCTAAAATAACAGCAGGGAAAAAAAATGGAGAGGAGAATGAAGGAAAGGCTGTCCAATGATCAGGTCAACTTGGGATCCATATCATGGGGTAGAGCACACCAATGCCTGAAATCTTACTGATGTAATGATCTGCTTACATACAGGAGCATGGCATGGCTGTACTCTGTGGGCCCTACAGCAGCTAATTGAGACAGAAGCAGATATTTATACCCAACCATTGAACTGAAGTCAGAGATTCTTATGGCTGAATTAGTGGAAGGATTGAAGAAACTGAAGGAGAAAGCAACCCCACAGGAAGACCATCAGTATCAACTAACCCAGATCCCAGCAAGCTGCCAGAGACTGAGCCACCAACCAGGAGCATACAAGGGCTGGTTGGAGGCCCCTGTCACAAATATAGCAGAGGTCTGCTCCATCAGGCCTCAGCAGGAGAAGATGTGCTTAATCCTTGAGAGACGTGATGTCCTAGGGATGGCGGAGGCCTGGTTGAAGGGCCACTGTCTTGGAGGCAAGGGGAAGGAGGAATGGGATGAGGAAGTGTGGAAGGGGGGCTGTGGGCAATGACTGCAATGTAAATAAATATAAAAATAAAAATAAATAACTAACTTGATTTGAGCTTTAAAATGTGAAAAATATGAAGAATAAAATATCTGCTTTTTTTTTTCACTGTGTGCCTACTCTGTGAGCAATTTTATAAACATGGTGCAGGTGATTCTTTTAATATAGACAAATAAAGTAGGTACAAATTTCATATTCCTGTTTAGTAAGCAAAGCTATAATATGTGCCATGTTATCCAGGTTTAAAGTAGTATTTAAGGAAGGGCAGCAGGTACTGCTCAGTGCTCTCCAAGCTGGGTACCACAGAGAAAATCATCAAGATGACAATATGGAGATAGAATGAAAAATTTATCAAGAATCCACAACATTCATCAAAAGAGATATCCATGAAACCTCGCTATATTAATGCTTTAATGTCTTTATTTTCATTTTCTTCTTGGTTATGTTATTTACTTACATTTCAAATGTTAACCCCTTCCCTTCCCCTCCACAAATCCCCTATGCCCTCCCCCTCCCCCTGCCCCTATGAGGGTGCTCCCGCAACCACCCACCCACTCACACCTCAGCACTCTAGCATTCTCCTACAAGGGGCTCCCCTCTCTTTGATGCCAGATAAGGTAATCCTCTGCTACATATGCAGCTGGAGTCCCTCCATTTGGGATCTTTGGTTGATGGTTTAGTTCCTCGGAGTTTTGGTGTGGGGAGCTCTGGTTGGTTGATATTATTGTTCTTCCTACAGGGTTGCAAATCCCTTCAGCCCCGTCAGTCCTTCCCTTAACTCTTCCATTGGTGTCTGCGTGCTCAGTCTAATGGTTGGCTGTGAACATCTGCATTTGTATTGGTCAGGTTCTGGCAGATACTCTCAGAGGTCACCTATATCAGGCTCCTGTCAGCAAACACTTCTTGGGATCAGCAAAAATGTCTGTGTTTGGTGTCTGCAGATGAGATTGATTCCTTGATGAGACAGTCTTTGGCCTTTCCTTAAGTCTCTGCTCTACTCTTTGTCCCCTGCATTTCCTTTTGACCAGAGCAATACATGATTAATATTTTTGAGATGGGTTGGTGGCCCATCCCTCAACCGGAGCCATGCTTATCCACTGCATACGGTCTCTAAATGTTCTATCTCCTATTTGTTAGGTATTTTGGCTACTGTCATCCCTGTTGGGTCCTGAGAATCTCTCAGGTCCTTGGCATCTGGTACTCTTTAATGGCTACCCCCAGGTCTTTTCCCCCCACTTCTACATACCTCTGTTCAAATGATTCCCTACACCATTGTCACTGGGGCTTTTAGAAACAAGATTTTGAAATTAAAAAAAACCTGTTCCTTTGGGAACAGTGATGATGATCTCTGGGCAGTATCATAAAGAAAGGAGAAAGTAAACTATTTAACAGTAAGAATAATGAAAATGTATCAAGGGACTCTTGGACATGTGTTACAAACGGTATTTTGATTTGTAATTATTATGCTGAATTTACCATTATGATTGTAGCACAACAAATAAATACCTTGGCTTCAATTTGATTTTTCTCTTGTACATGTTTTCAGCACAACATGAACATATTCATACCTGATTGATTTATTTTGTGGTCATTCATTTTTCTCTAATCTGATAATAAAAATTTGGTACCATGTTGATTCCTCTATAGCCATTTGCAAAAATCTCCAATAGTGTTGATAATGGCATCATAAACTATATACAAATATCCATCATGTGTGGCAAACATAAGTTAAAATTACATTCTATGTATATTAATTGAAAATAAATATAATGCTATAATGTTATAGTACTAAGATATTATAGAATCCTAAATAGAAGGATGCTACTAGAATTTCACTGGTGATCTCTAAACACATAAAATCCTGAGTGTTATTTTATAACACCTCTTTGTATTGTGTAAATAAATTGAGGAATTGGAGTGATTAGGCATGTGTATAAAACTTTCAACATAAGGTACAAATGTTCTTTCTAATTGTTGTTGATAGGAAAGCATAAAGAAAGAGACATGAGTCTCTCCTTCCATCTTTTTAGAAATCTATTGATATGCTGATTGCGTCTAGGGTATTCTGAGATTCTGGGTCAATATCCCCTTATCAGTGACTGCATACCATGTGTGATCTTTTGTGATTGGGTTACCTCACTAAGGATGATATTATCAAGTTCTGACCATTTGCCTAGGAATTTCGTGAATTCATTGTTTTTAATTGCAGAGTAGTATTCCATTGTGTAAATATACCACATCTTCTGAATCCATTCCTCCGTTGAGGGACATCTGGGTTCTTTCCAGCTTCTGGCTATTATAAATAAGGCTGCTATGAATATAGTGGAGCATGTGTCCTTATTGCATGCAGGTAAAGTCTCTGGGTATATGCCCAGGAGTGGTATAGCCGGATCCTCCGGAAGTGTCATGCCCAGTTTTCTGAGGAGCCGCCAGACTGCTTTCCAGAGTGGTTGTACCAGCCTGCAATTCCACCAGCAGTGGAGGAGTGTTCCTCTTTCTCCACATCCTCGCCAACAACTGCTGTCTCCTGTGTTTTTGATCTTAGTCATCCTGACTGGTGTGAGATGGAATCTCAGGGTTGTTTTGATTTGCATTTCCCTAATGACTAAGGATGATGAACATCTCTTTAGGTGCTTCTCAGCCATTAGATATTCTTCAGGTGAGAACTCTGTGTAGCTCTGTACCCCATTTTTTAATAGGGTTACTTGCCTCTCTGGAGTTTAACTTCTTGAGTAGACCCCTGGTCCTGGAAAGACTGGATGTAGGGGAACGCCAGGACAGAGTAATGAGAGGGGGTTGAACGGAGAAAAGAGGGAGGGAAGGGGGCTTATGGGACTTTTGGGGAGGGAGGAAACGGGAAAGGGGAAGTGATTTGGAATGTAAATTAAAAAAATAAAAAAAAAAGAAATACAAAAAAAAAAAGAAAGAGACATGAGCTAAGTGTCTCTCAGGAATTCCTAACTAGATAAAGCAATATGAAAATTAAAATTTCCGGGGCTGGAGAGATGGCTCAGTAGTTAAGAGCACTGACTGCTCTTCTGAAGGTCCTGAGTTCAAATCCCAGCAACCACATGGTGGCTCACAACCATCTGTAATGAGATCTGATCTTCTGAGTTGTCTGAAGACAGCTAAAGTGTACTTACATATAATAAATAACTAAATCTTTTTAAAAAAAAAAGAAAATTAAAATTTCCCAAAGGGAAATTATTATCAAAGAATAAAAAAAAAACCTGACCGAATACATCTTTATTATTTTATAAGCATTACTGGAACTTAATAATAAGAGTTTTAAATTATCACTTTGGGTTTCTGAATCACCAATTGTAAGACACCATTCCTCTACCCTATTTATAACAAAATAATTGTTTAACAGAAGAAGAAAAAATTGGGAAGCTTCACTTAGCACAAATTAGAAAATTTTCTGAAGATTTTTTTTCAACTATTTTATTCCTGTGAATTTGTGTTTAACAAAGTGTGAATTTTATTTAGGTACTTTCCATGTGAACTTCATATTATACTTTTTATATTTTAATACTTTAATTTTATTAATATTATTTAAAAATATACAGACTTATTTCTATCTGATGTATGCTGAAAAGGAATGTCTGAATTCCTTAAGCAAAACCAGTCCAAAAAATTTTTTGAACCCAATTTCACACTGCACACTGTTAGCCACAGATTCACAATATGAGGAACTTCCTTCATGGGTACCCTTTACTTATCTGTCTCCAGAAAATCTACAAGGCTTTCCCCAAATGTACCTCCTGTGAATTTTTGTCACAATCCTGTCAGCAAACCAATAATTCTGCCTATCTTTCTGTAGCAATCACGATGGCCATGTGTAGGTTAGTTTGCTAATCCTGTCAGGTTTTTTATGTTAAAATTTCTTTTTCAATCTTCCTTAAAAAATCATGAGTAGCATAGACTATTTACATTCATCTTTTTATTACTATTAATACATGGAGTACAATAAATGAGCCAGAATAATGTTTTACATAAGATCCAATTTTTTAATGAAAATGCTCTTCTATCGTGGATATGATAAAATATCATGATCAAAAGTGATTCATGGCAAAAAAAAATTTGATTCAGTGCATGATTCAAAAAGGAGGGTCCAAATTGCGGAGACACAGCATCTGACACCAGGACAGGAGTTAAGAGATCACATATTCAACCATGTTCAAAATTCTGAATGAACTGGAAGTGGAGTAAGACTATAAACTTTAAAAGCAGGGTGGCAATTTGAAGTGGAATGGTGTCCATAACGTCACACATTTGAATGCTTGTTCATCAGAGAATATCAGTATTAGGATGTGTGGCCCTGTTGAAATAATTGCAACCTTGTTGGAGGAAATGCATAACTGGAGGAAAGCTTAGATGTTTCAAATGTTTAAAGCAGGCCCAGATCTCCACCCCTCTGCCTGATATCTGTGAATACGAATATAGAACTCTCAGCTCCACTGTAGCATCTGTTTACTGCCATATTTCCTTCCATAGTGATAAACAAACCTCTAAATATAAACAGCCCCAATTGAAGGTTTTCCTTTATAAGAGTCACTGTGGTCATGATGTCTCTTCATAGCAACAGAAATCCTAATTACTCCCTTTTCTAGTGCGAGTGCTTTCTCTGGCAATGTTCCAATCACAGAATGCTCAATAACCTCCTCAAATATCTTTACCCACCAGGGACCACATGTTCAGTCATGTAAGTCTATGGAAGGCATTTTTCAAGCCACAAAAGAGTTTAAATCAAGGAGAGGGGAGGCAGAGCTAGGGAGAGAGAGATAAGAGAGGTTGCAGGAGGAGAGGGGAGGAATGGAGGCCGACATGATGTTACCAAAAGGTTAGAATATTTGGATAAAGCTTTATAATTATCAATTGCCTTGAAATTCATTATTGGCATCTTGTAAATTGTGATTTTATTGTTACATAAATCTAATTGGCTATTAAGCTTTAAGAGTCATGCTTCTACCGTGAAATTGGGTGGTAAGGTGACAGATTCTGGGTAGAGGGCAATGCATGGAAATGAGAGGAACTTGGGGACCTGCTCCAGAGAGATGGAGGACAGAGGGACCACTGAGTGATATTGTACCGGGCAGGAGCCTTGAGGCTCGGTGTGAACTCTGCGGACTGCTGGGAAGGTTGTGGGTTGGCAAGATCACAGGAGCCTGGTCTGAAATTACGGATAGTACTCAGGTACTCACTTTTTAAATATTTCCCCACAGTGGATGGTGGACCAACAAGTTGGCTGGGCACAAATCCACTAGAACTTTAAGATGATTAGCCTGAGAGTTAGGGTTTTATTTTATGTTTGTATGTATGTATGTATGTATGTATGTATGTATGTATGTATGTATGTATGTATTTAGTAACTGAATAGCACCAAAAACGAGTCATGTGACTCAAAGGAAGGAAGAGTAACAAAAAAAAAAAGGCTAGCAATGTTGAGGACCCTACTGTGGGAAATTACAGGCTGCTCTGAGTTAGGAAAAGAATGAAATCTACCTACCTCTTAGAGCAGAGGAATTAAACTGTGAACTTAAAATTAGGATAATTTCATTTTAGGATAAATTTATTTTGAGATTCTGTCTGAATCATGTGGGAAATTTCGCCTGTGGTTTGGAACTAGATAGGGAATACTACTCACTGATTCCAGATTAGAGAGTGCAGTGATAGTCATTGCCTGTTTGAACAGACATTAATAAAATATGTCTGTGACTCTGGGCAGAGAGTGAAATGGAGAGATGGTATAGATTGTTACTAAGCTAGAGGTTGCTTATGTTCTGTCTAATGTGGTCTTCACGGGAATTTTGGGTGTCATTTCCTACTTGGCAAGATAGAAAAGACCTAAGTAGAGGTTCATACAGTATCTTAATTTATTTCATTTTCTTTAGATTGTTTTGATTTTCAAAATGGGTGTGCTTTTGAGTTTTGTGGTTATATTATTCCTCTGGGAGTGAGGTCTAAATAAAGGGTTTTCTGTTTACTGGATCAAAGATATGCTGATTTGTGAACAAAGGTTTTGACTTTGTGTTTTTCGAAAAGGTGATTAAGGTATTTATAACTTCTAGAGTTATATGGATCAGATATGATGAAGGATCAGAACACTAGATTCCAATGAATCAAACAAAAAAGTCTATCTAGATGATACTAAAATTTTGTTTAGAGATTTATATATTACAGAATATACAGCCTTGGTGAATTTCCTCGTCAGACATGCTGGACTGACCTGCTTGAACTCATGATTTTCTGAACTTCAACCAGATCCAGTCAAGACACAGACATCAGAGACTAATCAATCCTATTTTCCCTACCATTCCTCACCCCCCTTCACAATAGCTCAATGCCCATATTTAGCTTGAAGAAGTTATGAAGACTCATCAACCCAGTTCCCTGAGTTTTGGGGCCAGAAAGGGTTATTAATAGGTTGTCCTTTGAGAGGATGTAGAAATGGTCATATTTGAAACAGGGAGGAAATAACTAGAACTAATTGTATAGCCATAATCTTATTTGGTAGAAATCATTATAATTATTACTAAGTTGAAGTCATAAGTTCTTAATTTGGTACAGAATTTATTTTGATGCAAAATCAAGGCTACCATTGGTATAAATTTCTTCTACTGATACTAAAAATTTCTAAGTACAAGGCTTAAAACCAGCACTTCTATTGCTGTTTTTATAAACAGATCTGAAATATTTAAGTCTGTGAGTTTAGGGCCTAATGGCAAATTCATGGCTCTGAGATTATTGTCAGGGTATTTTCAAGATTTTAATTATAATTAGTTGAGAGTAGTTAACAGACAATAGTTCAGATTACTTTAAATAGATAGTTGGCTTTCAAAATCATGAGAAATCCACAGAATGTGATGTTTAATGTTTTTTTATATACTTGCTGTTGAGACTAGTCTGCTTCTGAGAGCTTTCCCTGTCTTGGATTCAAAGAAGAAATTGAGCATCTATGAACTATTCTAGCCTTGATGAGACAGCCACTAGACAAGAATTGCCTCTTTTCATCTACAGACATAATACTGTCCAAAGAAAGGACACAAATACAGGCTTAGGACTGCTTAAATCTGCCAAATCAGAGTAGGCTAGTCCTTAATATTTGTTTCTCTAACATCTGTCAGATGTTCATGGACCAGAATGATGAAGACCGATACTCCAACATTTTGAAGTAAAGGACTGTCCAGGTGTTCAGCAGTCTCTATCAATTGGCTAAGGTTTGGAAGTTGTGTTAGGCTTCTTATATATTTTCAGTTATTATCAGCTGTTCTTGGATTTCTGATGGTGTTGAAAAAGTACATAGTCTCCTAGCCAACCCCATCTTTTTTACTTTGAGAGGAACAGATTTGAGAGGATGGTTTTCAGATGACATTCAATCTGAAGCCAAGACATAGCCAGGTTAAGAACTATCTTTTAAGTTAGGATAGAGGACAGTGTTAAATTTTGTTGACAAACTATTTGACTGGATGTTAGGTCTATCTTATGCCATATAATTTAAAAAATAGTAATAGTTGTGCTCAATTTATATTTTGAGAGAAAGTTGGGTTTTTTTAAATTAAACGGATGAGGTGAAATGTTGCAAGGTTTTCCCTGTACAAAAACATTGGGGCAGTGGGGAGCCTGTGATTGAACAGGAGAGGAGAGGTAGAGCTAGGGAGAGAGAGAAGTCACAGAGGGAGAGGGGAGGAATGGAGGCTGACTTGATGTTATCAAAAGCTTAGATCATTGGGATAAAGCTTTATCATTATCAATTGGCTCTGAAATTATTTATTGGCATCTTGTAAATTGTGATTTTATTGATACATATATATATAATTGGCTATTAAAAAATAATTTAATTCAAGATGGACATTTTAATAGTTTTATTTCAATATATATATATATGATAGATATAAACATAGAAATGGTTATAGACATTAGTAACATATAAATGTTATACACATACATATGTCACTAAATATAAAGAAATTAAAGTTTAGATATTTATTAAGATAATTCTTTTAAAGTAGCTTAGTATATCTTCTTTTTAAAAAAAATATATTTTTATTCTTTAACACATTTTTGCAGTCCAGACTTCATCTGCTTCCAGGTCTGCCCCTCCCCCCAACCACTTCCTGTGCCATTCCTCCTCCCCTCTTGGTCTCCAAGAGGATATCCCCATTCCTTCCACTCCCACCACACCATGCCCCCCCCTCACTCCCTGGATTCTCAAGTGCCTCTAGGGTTAGGTGCATCTTCTCTCATTGAGTCCAGACTGGGAAGTCCTCTGCTCTATACATTGGAAGGGCCTCATATCAGCTGTGTAATATCACAAATACTTTCAAAAGATGGTGAGAGAATTTGTAAAAGAGTAAAAATATATATAGCCATTCATACATATTATCCAAGCAGAGCAAATTATTCCAAATACATAAATAATTTCAGTAGTAATCTATTAAACATGAGTTTAATACTGTTTATATTTTATATTCAATTGTAGCTGAATTTTATTTATTAAAATGATAGTATATAAGTTTTATACATATAAATTTCAAATCAATGTGAGCTATTAAATTGTCCATCTGAACATGCAACAAAATTATTACTCCAGTTATATAGTTTTTCACATCACTGTTCTAATAATGCTGTAAGACTTCAAGATTCTTGAAGCGATTTGGAAGGACAGTACACTGGCTTTGACAGTATAATGTCTCATCTGGAATTCAATGTAGATGTTAGACTTTTGATTAAATGGTTAAGAGCACCTAATGCTTTTACAAAAAACTCAAATTTCAATTTAAGTTTCCAGAACCCACATTGAACAACTCATAACTGTCTATAATTACAGCTCTAAGAAATCCAATTTTTGGCCAAGCTGTCCTGAGCAGCCTGCTATCCCAGGGAACCTTCATTCTCCTACCACCTCTGCTCCACCTTATCAGACCCTGAAATATACAGATAAGCTTACTTTCCACCACCCATTTTCCCTGCTCTCTGAGCCCTCTATGCTAAACTGAGTTTTCCTGAGCAGCTTCCTATCCCGGGGTGTCATCCATTCTCCTGCAGTTCCTCCCTAGTCTTCATCAGAACTGAGACTCCTGAACCACACAGGTAATCTTCCCTACCCCCACCCATCGTCACTGTTCTCTGAGCCCTATTGGCAAAGCCAAGCTGCCTTGAGAAGTCTGCTAGTTCATGGAGACCTCCATTTTCCTGCTACCTCTCTACCCACCTGGACCTGATGCTCCTGAAATATATAGAACTGCAGGTTTGTAACCATACAGTAAAGGGAATACTCCTTAAATGCTGGTGGGAATGCAAACTTGATCAACCACTTTGGAAATCATTTGGGAATTTCTCAGAAAACTGGGATAGTTCTACCTCAAGGCCCATCTATACCACACCTGTACATATACTCAAAAGATGCTCCACCATGTCACAATGACACTTACTCATCTATGTTCATAGCAGTTTTATTCATAATAGCCAGAAACTGGAAACAATATAGATGCTTCTTAACTGAAGAATGGATAAAGAAATTGTGGTTCATCTACTCAATGGAATACTAATCAGCTATTTAAAACAAAGACAACATGAGTTTTGCAAGCAAAGGGATGAAACTAGAGAGTATCATCTTGAGTGAAGCAAACTAGGCCCAAAAGGACATGCATGATATATACTAACATATAAGTAGATATTAGCCATAAAACACAATTACCATGTTATACTCCACAGGCCCAATGAAACTAAACAAGAAGAATAGCCCATACAAGGAACTTGAATCTCACTTGGAAAGGGAAATAAAATACTAAGATGGAAGCAAATGGAAGGAGGGAACTAGGAGAAGGGGTTGCAGAGGGGAATGTGGGATTCAGGATCACATGTTTGAAATGAAAAGAGAGATGACTAGATGGCCATGAAAATGAGTGAAAATCTGCAGCTTATAATGTGAGAAGGTGGGGGCATCTCCAGGACAAGACAACAACCTAGGATAGGGGAAGAGTCAAAAAATGAATTGGTGTAACATTAGCTGTGACTCACTACATTGAGAATGGGGAACCTGAAGAAGCCATGTCCTTTAGCCAGTCACAAACCCCATTGGAGCAATAGAGACACCAACTCACCCACAAAACTTTCAACCCAAAATGTATCTTGTCTACAAGAAATGCTGGCATGGAAGATGGAGCAGAGACTGAGAGAACAGCCAACCAATAACTGGTCCAAGTAGAGACCTATCCTATGATCATGTACCAGTCCCTACCACTATTAATGATGTGTTACATTTGCCAAAAGGAGCTGTTATCTGAGAGTCTCCACACAGCAGCTGACTCAGACAGATACAAATACCCACAGTCAAACAGTGGATGGAACTTGGGTGCTCTTATGGGATAATAAGAGGAATGTGAGCCCTGAAAAGGATAGTAACATCACAGGAAGACCAACAGAGTCAACCAACTTGGATCCTTGAGTCTCTCAGAGGCTAAACTACCAACCAAGGAACATATACAGGCTAGATGTATACCTGCACAATATATATGTCTACCCGCACAAATATATCAGATCTGTAGCTTAGTTTTCATGTGGGTCCCTAACAATTTAATTGGATGCTATCCAAAAGCTGTATCCTATAGATATATTCTTTGTTTGGCCTCAATGGGAGGGGAAGTACCATGCCTTGCAGCAACTTGAGCTGGCATTAATAGGAAATATCCAGAGTGGGGGCCTACCTGCTAAGAGTAGAAGGGGGGTGAGTAGAGTAATGATTTGGGGGGGGGGAGAAATGACAAGGAGGATGTACCTGGATGGGAGCAGTGAGCAGGACACAAAGTAAATAAGTAAAAATATAACATTAAATTAAAAAATAAGAGAGATCTGACTCCTAATAGAATTGAATTTATCTCTGTATGAAAGAACTTTTGTGACTTAACTATGAACATGTCAAGGACCCTAATATTGCAGATTCATAAGAAAGGCAAGACCTTTGTATGATCTGTGAATGAAAGTTGACATAGTGAAGAAATTATCAATTATAGCTCCCTACTACTAAATGACTTCCTTTTGAGATCCTCTCCTACAGAGACCCCATGCTTAGATTACCTTACAAACTTCCATTGTTCATATGTAGATAAAAAATGTGCTTCCTTTCTTCATTATTGGTATGTCTCTATTAGAGATCTTGGTCTATCTGATAGCATCTTTTCTGTACCTGTGTCCATTGTTTCTAAATTCACTAATATCCCAGTTAGATCAACTATAAAACAGGTTAGGATGAGGCAGATACCCTCTTCTGGAAGCTATTGGCCTTAGTAACCACTTTTGTGCATCATCACACACAGATTATATATACATACACACACATATAAATATATATACATATATATATTTCAAAATTAAAATCTTAAAAAAATATATTGTGTATATGCTACAGGCTTTATATAAAGCCAAGTGACATAATTTCTAAGTTTTACTACTGGAGTGATATATAGGTTATTTGCTGTGCATCATGCATCAACAGGTATATATATATATTTTTATACACACATGTATGTAATTAACAGGTATATTGATTTATGGTACAAAATCCTTACTGAACAACATTAATATCAAGGCCAAATATTTTCATTTCTGAAGTACCGATATCTTAATATTGTTCTTGAGATTTGCAGGTGTCACTTTTAATAAAATACTGCTTGATATAGTCAACGGATTTATTGAAAAAAGACACTATAATTAGTGTTTAAATGACTGATTTTGTTGGACTGTGCTGCCAAATTACTTAAAACTCCTGGAAATTACTCAATGATCGTTCGTTAAACTTGTTTTGAAGACACAAATTTGATGTGATGGTCTCAATTCATCAGTATATCTAGTGAAATTAGATAATGTTGCTTCCACAATTACTTCACTTGTAATTAGATTTTCTTTAAATACGAGTTGACATTTCCATATTCACCAAAACATGCTTAATCCAAACTTACAAAATCACGATATTTTTCTCCTTTATATTCGTTTCCATGTACAAAACCAACTTGGAATACAGTGATTTTACATTGAATTATAATTACTAAATATTAATTGATGTCTCAAGCAAATTATGGAGTTTCCTATCCAAGACCCTCTCCTTCTACCCATAATAATATCTATATAGATAAGCAAGTTTTTAAATCAGTCAGTCAAGTAAACTATTGAGTCAAATTTTAATTCATTTAAATAAAAAGATGCTGTTGCTATGTAAGAATTTTATACAAGTTGAATTAAATTGTTAGTTTTCATTTTCCCCAAATCATAGAGCATGGCATTTGTTTTGTAAGAATGTGATGTTTTATTTCTAGTCCACTACGGAGACTAGTCACAGATATTTGCTGGTTTTATGTGAGTATGTCAATATCTTATATTTCTCTTTGCAGCAGTTTTACAAACGCTCAGCCAAGGTCTGATCTTCCCAAAGCCTGGTTTTACTTATAGCAGGAATTTAAATTTAACTCATAGCTTATAAAAAGTGTTTTGAAAACTACACATATATTTACTTCCTTAGTAGTGTTCCTAATAATTATATCTATCTCCATGTGACTTTTGTCCTTAGGGTTAGTAATGACTCATTTCAAAATCACCACCCAAACACTAATTTGACTTATCCTGAAATTGAATCATGTGTTTAAAACTACATTGCCTTCTTGATGGATTTTTCCTTTGACCAGTATGTAGTGTCCTTCTGTGTCTTTTTTGATGACTTTAGGTTAAAAGTCAATTTTATCCGATATTAGGATGGCTACTCCAGCTTGTTTCCTGGGACCATTTGCTTGAAAGATTGTTTTCCAGTCTTTTACTCTGAGGTAGTGTTTGTCTTTGACACTGAGGTGTGTTTCCTGCACATAGCAAAATGTGGGTCCTGTTTATGTATCCAGGCTGTTAGTCCATGTCTTTTTATTGGGGAATTGAGACGATTGATGTTAAGAGATATTAAGGAATAGTGATTATTGACACCTGCTATTCTTGACGCTATTTTTATGTTTGAGTGGCTATCTACTTTTGGGTTTGATGAAAGAAGGTTACTATCTCGTTTTATCCAGGGTGTAGTTTCCCTAATTGTATTGGCGATTTCCACCTATTATCCTTTGCAGGGCTGGGTTTGTGGAAAGATATTGTGTAAATTTGGTTTTATCATGGAATATCTTGGTCTCTCCATCTATGGTGATTGAGAGTTTTGCTGGGTATAGTAGTCTGGGCTGGCATTTGTGTTCTCTTAGAGTCTGTATGAAATCTGCCCAGGATCTTCTAGCTTTCATAGTCTCTTGTGAGAATTCTGATGTAATTCAGATAGGTCTTCCTTTATATGTTACTTGGCCTTTATCTCTTAGTGCCTTTAAAATTCTTTCTTTATTTAGTATATTTGGTGTTTTGATTATTATGTGACAAAAGGTATTTCTGTTCTGGTCCAGTCTGTTTGGAGTTCTATAGGCTTCTTGCATCTTCATGGGCACCTCTCTTTAGGTTAGGGAAGTTTTCTCCCATAATTTTGTTGAAGATATTTACTGGCCCTTTAAGTTGCAAATCTTTACTCTCATCTATACCTATAATCCTTAGGTTTGTTCTTCTCATTGTGTCCTGGGTTTCTTGGATGTTTTTGGTTACACATTTTTTTTGTATTTTGCATTTTCTTTGACGGTTGATTTGATGCTTTCTATGGTATCTTCAGCATCTGAGATTCTTTCTTCCATCTCTTGCATTCTATTGTTGATATTTGCATCTATTACCCCAGATTTCTTCCCAAGGTTTTCTATCTCCAAAGTTGTTTTCCTTTGTGATTTCTTAGTTTTTTCTTCTTCCTTTTTTAGATCCTGGATGGATTTGCTCAGTTTCTTCACTTGTTTGTTTGTGTTTTCCTGTAATTCTTTAAGATATTTTTGTGTTTCCTCTTTCAGGACTTCTGCCTGTTGACCCAAGTTCTCCTGTATTTCTCTAAGCAATTTTTGTGTTTCCTCTTTATGGGCTTCCGTCTGTTGACCCATATTCACCTGCATTTCTTTAAGTGATTTTTGTGCTTCTTTTGTAAGGGCTTCTACTGGTTTATTCATGTTCTACTGTATTTCTTTAAGAGATTTATTTATGTCCTTCTTGAAATCCTCTAATAGCATCATGAAAAATGATTTTAAATCCAGTTCTTGCCTTTCAGGTATGATGGGGTATCCACCACTTGCTGCTGTCGGAGAGTTGGGTTCGGATGGTGCCATATTGCCTTGATTTCTGTTATTAACATTCCTACATTTGCCTTTTGCCATTTGGTTATCTCTGGTGTTAGTTGGTCCTGCTGTCATTGGCTGGTGCTTGAACCTCCTGTGAGCCTGCAGGGCTATTTCTGCACCTATGGATGACCGGGTTTTCCCTGGCACCAATTGCTGAGGGGCTGCCCTGTTCCTGAGTGTCTTTGGAGCCCTGGTGTGCCTTGCCTCAAGTGATGTTTTACTTGAGATATCTCTGTGTATCTGGAGTCTCTGTCTGATCTATCACCTGAGCAAAGGTGGCGCAGGCTGCTGCGCTCCCTCCAGGCACGGGTCACTCTGCAGGCCAGATGTCCCACAGCAGAGTTGGCATCCAGACTATCACAGAGCTGCCCAGTTCTTGAGCTCAGATGGAACTCCAGTAGGCTGTGTCCTAAGTGATGTTATACTTGGGAAATCCCTGTTTACCAGGAGTCTTTGTGTATTCTATCACTGGAGCAAAGGTGGCGGAGAGGAGGCTGCTGTGCTCCCTCCAGGCGCGGGTCACTCTGCAGGACAGATGTCCCACAGCAGAGCTGGCACACAGATGACCACAGAGCTGCCCAGCTCTTGGGCACAGGCGGCACCCTAGCTGGCTGTGTCCCAAGTGATGATATGCTCGGTTATCTCTCCACCTGGAGGCCCTGTCTGCTCTGTCACCAGAGCAAAGATCCATGGGTTGGTAGTATTAACATAATAAAAATGGCCATCTTACCAAAAGCAATCTAAAGATTCAATGCAATTTCCATTGAAATTCTAACCTAACTCTTTACAGGACTGAATAAACAATAAGTCTTTTCACAGGAAAAATCAAAAGAAGCAAAAAAAACAAAACAACAACAAGCAACAGAATAACCAAAGCAACCCTGTACAATAAAGTAACTCCTCCAGGTATCACCATCCCTGATTTCAAGATAAGTTACAGAGCTATAGTAATATAATCCATACTATATTGGTATAATAACAGACAGGTTTATCAATGGAATCAAATTAAAGACCCATAAATAAGTCCACACACTTATAGACACTTGAATTTTTATAAAGAAGCCAAAACTATACAATGGAAAAAAGAAGACATCTTCAACAATGTTGCTCTAACTAGATGTCTGTGTGTAGAAGAATGCAAATAGGTCTATATTTATTACCATGTACAAAGCACAAATGCACTGAATCAAAGACCTCAACATAAAACTATATACCCACATTCTGATAGAAGAGAAAGTGGGAAATACCCTTGAAAATCACAGGTACAGAAGACAACTTTTTGAACAGAAATGACAGTTTCTATCAGCCAAGACAAATGAACAATATCCCTAGTTGTATATTTAAAAGTATTTATCTCAAATATGAGATAAAAAAATATTGTTTTTATTTATGGAATTTATGAAATACCCTGATGATGTCCAATTCAAAAGATATCACTTTAGGAAACAAATGTATCTTATATATTGTCAAAGAGCTATTCAGTATTATTGCAGAGAAATCTATCTCAGACCTGTCAATATAAAAATGCTTAAAATAATCATGGCTTTATATAACAAAGAGATAGAGAAGACAGGAATATTTTCAATTAAAGAATTACATCCAGGACTCTCTTCCAGTTTTTCAATTCTATTGCCTTTTTCTTCCTTGCTATTGCTGTCATATAAAAATGTGTGTGAGTGTGTGTGTGTGTGTGTGTGTGTGTGTGTGTGTTTGCTTTGTGAGTATTTGTTTGATTTCAAATATTAATGAGTCTTTTTATTAGTGTCCATTTATGTTTACACTTACCCAAATATATATAAATATACAAGAATGCATGATTTAGTGGATACAACAATCTTATAAAGCTTTTATCTTTATGAGGAGTGACAAATAGCTAAAAGGTCAGACCTCCATCTGCTGAAGACATGTTCACTTATTTCTTCATCATCCACACCTGTCTGGTTCTACCAAATCCTAGGTAATTTCTCACATACTATTGTATCTTTTGATTGGTTTTCCCTTCATCCCTATTAGTAGAGTTTTGAAGGCACTCTTTGTGCACTTTTAAATTTTGATTTTATAGTAATCTTAAACTTCAAGAACATTGCTTTATCAATAGTCCTTGGACTATGCCTGCAATATGAGAGGTAAGTAAAATATTTGATGCTTCATAAATAGAGTTGATGGCTCAAGGAGCTAGATAGGATTTGGAGCATTTATAGTAGGAGGCTTTTGCACTGTAGAAAGTTCTCGGTCTTTATGTGATTCAGTGTTTCTATACTTCTCTCTAGATCTGTTTATGCCCATGAAAATTCTTTCCAAAACCTTAAAAAATTCCTTCAGCAGAAAAAATTTAAATAATCCTTAAGAGTTCTCTCTTGCCATTCCTAGCATCATTAACAATTCCATAAGTGCCTGACCTGGTTAGAGACCACCTCTTTGCAAGATATGTAAGAATTTTAATAGGAAATAGAAGTTCATGGGAGCAAAATGGAACAGAATGACTCCAGTCAAGGATGCCAAACCTGATCAGAATATTAAAATGTCAGTCTAGTTCATATTTAATATTGGTTTATTTCCAGTGGAATAGAATGACTAAATATAATCTCTAAATATCAATGAATGTTGTAATGTATCGATGTTTTTCACTTCTTTAACTAACACAATCAACATATATTTGCAGGGCTGTAACTAGACTTTTCAGATGTACTTTGTGACAGATAAAGACAACAACAAATAATATTGATTTACAGAATGACATATTACAACAATTCCAAATGCTACTTTGTGTTCTACCTAGCCTACATCATTTTTCATTCAAAAAGCAATATGTACAAAAAAACACCAATGAAACCCTGTTCTGTTTTGAAGGCACTGATTTCCAATGGTCATTCATTGACTTTTAAAGTACAATCTTGCATATGCTTCTTGACTTGAGAGTACCTTACCAGAAATCCACATGCTACTGAGCAAACATTTTATTATCCCAGTTATTTTGCTTGATGTCCTCAGCCCCACGTTTCACTAGCTTTTCTGATTGTGAACTTCATTTGCCAGTCTTATCTTCATTACTCTCTTCCCTCATATATGCAAGGATTCTTAGTTCTTTAACTCACTGCTGATGTACTTTTGAACTGTTCCTGCAATATCTTGACTCTTAAAACACAGATGCCATATTGATTTTGTCATACTGTATAATGCCTGACACTTCAAGCTGAATTCAGGTCTGTAGTCTTCTGAAAAAAACTCTGTTTTCATTCTCCCTTGATTTTAAATGTTTCAAAATTTTAATTCAATGAATGATGAAAAAATAAAATGTTATGCAAGTATTTCCAAAAATATTTATTTGTTGCTTTCTTTCTTAGTCTGAAGGAATAATGTGCACTTGTGCAATGAGAAAAGAATGAATTTTTTAAAAGAAGGTATAAGAGCATTGAAGTATATAATTTCTTACTATGGAAAAAGTTAGGTTCAAAATTCTGTCAAATAGAGTAATAGTACAAAAAAAAAAAAAAAACCCAAAAGTACGTGAATACACAAAACACTAGGTATGCAAGTAGACAAATAATTTGTTAACAGTACTTCTTACCTATATTATGCAATTTGTGAATATCTGGAAATTATTATTAATACTTTATACTTACAGTATTCTTTTGTCAAAATGTGATAAATATCCATTCTTGGGTAAATACACAAACATATAATTAAAAATGATAAAAATTAAACTTAAGAAGATGACCTTACAAGAAAATAAAGAAAATGTGCTGACCGTTCCTGATAATATATAAAGAGCATAGGGTATCAAAGAAGAATAATCCAAGACAAAAAAAAAAACAATAAAATAGGTAAAAGTTGTCACAAAGAACTGTGGTTAAAGTAGAAGAGAGTGTTTCATTTACCTAATAAGTAAGGGTTGTATTAATGGTTATTGTTTCACGATACAGTATTATGAAGAGATCATGGGCTCTGAGGAAAAACTAACAAAATTCCTACCCCAGATCCAACCCATAGTAGGCTTGTGATTTAAGGAATGACTTTGCATGCTATTTTGGACAATGAGAATATTTTCTGTCTCTTCTTAGTGTGATCAAGATTAGATAATCAGGGCAGTGGTGGCGCACGCCTTTAATCCCAGCACTTGGGAGGCAGAGGCAGGAGGATTTCTGAGTTCGAGGCCAGCCTGGTCTACAAAGTGAGTTCCAGGACAGCCAGGGCTACACAGAGAAACCCTGTCTCAAAAAACCAAAAAAAAAAAAAAAAAAAAAGATTAGATAATCAGTGTTCTAGTGGTTCATGAGTTGTAATGAGATGGTTTAATATTATTTTAGAGTTTTCTTTTATTGAAACAATACTTGAAATTTTGAATTTCCTCTTTCCAGAACCAGTCATACATAGTGAGATACTCTACCATAATCATGGCAGCTGTTATGAATAACTATGCAGTTGTAGTCTGTACCATTCTTGCAAGATAATTGAGCATTCTTCTTAGAGTGTGTTTGTGGGAATATCACCCTATTAGAAGTTCAGGGCATTTATTTACTTATATCAGGGATATAAAGTACGTTGAGGTAATTTAAGTCTCAGTAACAATAAATAACATGTATGCATAACTCCATGCTATAGGGTATTGCTTTGAGATGAAATTTATATATTTTCATTTTTAATAATTTTGTATGTGGCAAAATTCATAGCTGAAATCAATAAATAGAAAACAAACAATATACAGATAATTAATAAAACAATGATTTTCTTCGAGAAACATCAATAAGATGGTAAAGTCCTTAACAAAGTTAAACAAAAGACTGAGAGAAAATGCAAATTTATTAAGAAAACTAGAGGAAAAATGAAGGACATAGCAAAAGATACCAAGAGATCCAGAAGAAACATAAGAATATACTTTTTAAAAAAACCCAAAAAACAAACAAAAAAACACAGAAAAACCAAAAACCAAACAAACAAACAAAAAACGAAAAAACAGTACTCTAGATTTTAGAAAATCTAAAAAAAAAAAGGATTTCTTCAATATATACAATGTACTGAGGATAAATCAGCATAATATAAGCAAGTTATAAAGAACTATAAACACTAGTGAAATCAAAGCAATAAATAAAGTTCCCCAAACAAAGAAAACAAAACAAAAAAAAAATGAACGAATGTTTTTTAACCACAGAATTTAACTAGATGACTAATGGAGAGTTAACCCAAGCACTCTAAAATTTAGTCCACAAAATCAAAACAGAAAAAAATATTTGCCAATTATTTTTAAGAGGGCACAGTTACCTGGTACCTAAACCACATAAACACTCCCTCCAAAAAGAAAGTTGAAGAACAGTCTTCCTTGTTGACATAAAGGAAAAATTTCTCAATAAAATATTTAAAAACAAAATTCAAGGGCTAGATACTAAAGATCACCCACCATGATCAATTAAGCTTCATCCCAAAAAATGTAGGGATGGTTCAGCATATTTAATTGTTAAATATAATAAATTGAAAGAGAAAACT
This sequence comes from Tokudaia tokunoshimensis, assembly GCA_036184795.1. Classification (NCBI taxonomy): domain Eukaryota; kingdom Metazoa; phylum Chordata; class Mammalia; order Rodentia; family Muridae; genus Tokudaia; species Tokudaia tokunoshimensis. The sequence continues at coordinate 26,034,762 of BTHU01000018.1, forward strand.
GACTTGTCCATCTCATAAGATGCAGAAAAAGCCTTTGAGAAAATACAACACCCATTCATGATATAAGTCCCAGAGAGATCAAGGACATAAAGAACTTAATACACATAATAAACGAGAATAATAGCAAGCCCATATTCATCATCAATTCAAATGAGAGAAACTCAAAGCATTTTCAAAAAAAAGGGAACAAGACAAGGTCACCTGCTCTCTTTATACCTATTCAATACAGTACTTGAAGTCTTAGCTAGAACACTAGGACAACTGAAGAAGATCAAGTGTATGTAAATAGAGAGTAAAGAAGTGAATTTATCATTATTTGCAAATTGTATACATAGAGGACCCTGCAAATTCCTTCAGAAACCTCCAACAGCTAATAAATACTTTTAAAAAAGTAACTGTATACATAATTAACACAGTAAAACCAGTATTCTTCTTATATGCAAATGACAAAAGGACTAAGAAACAAATCAAGGGAGCAACACCTTCTACAATAGTCTCAAAATATAAAATACCTTGGTGAAGAGCTAAGCACAGATCTAACTTATATGATTAAAAATTTGAGGAAGACCCTGAGGGAGATGCCAGACAATGAAAAGATTTCTTGTACAGATGGATTGGTACAACTAATATAGTAAAAATGGCACTCATAACAAAAGGAATCTACAGATTCATTGAAATCCCCATCAAAATTCTAACACAATGCTTCACAGATCTTGAAAGGACAAATTTCAATATAATATAGGAACACAGAAATACTCAGGATAGATAAAGCATTCCTGGATAATAAAAGATCCGCTGGAGATATTGTATATCCCTGATATTTCTATCAAATCATTGTACAGAGCTATAATAGTAAAAACAAGATGGTTTTGACTTAGAAACTGACAAGATGTTCAATGGAATGGAAGACTTAGAACTAAGTTCACATACCTAATGGATACCCGAGGTTTTATGAAGAGGCCAGAAATACACTTTGGAAAAAGACAGAACTGATCAAATTGGATGACTGCGTGCAGAAGAAGAATTCAAATAAAACAATATTTATCACCCTGCAAAAACTCAACTCTAAATAATTTAAAGATATTAAAGAACCAACTCCTAGTTTTGTTGATTCTTTATATGGTTTTATTTGTTTCTGCTTGATTGATTTCAGCACTGAGTTTGATGATTTCCTGCCTTCTACTCCTCTTGGGTGTATTTGCTTCTTTTTGTTCCAGGGCTTTCAGGTGTGCCATTAAGCTGTTAGTGTATGCTGTCTCCCGTTTCTTTTTGGTGGCACTCAGGCTATGAATTTTCCTCTTAGCACTGCTTTCATTGTGTCCCATAAATTAGGGTATGTTGTGCCTTCACTGGCGGTTCCTCAGAAAACTAGGCATGACACTCCAGGAGGATCCGGCTATACCACTCCTGGGCATAAATCCAGAGGCTTTACCTGCATGCAATAAGGACACATGCTCCACTATGTTCATAGCAGCCTTATTTATAATAGCCAGAAGCTGGAAAGAACCCAGATGTCCCTCAACGGAGGAATGGATTCAGAAGATGTGGTATATTTACACAATGGAATACTACTCTGCAATTAAAAACAATGAATTCACGAAATTCCTAGGCAAATGGTCAGTACTGGAAAATACCATCCTTAGTAAGGTAACCCAATCACAAAAGAACACACATGGTATGCAGTCACTGATAAGGGGATATTAACCCAGAATCTCGGAATACCCTAGACACAATTCACATATCAATAGATTTCCAAGAAGATGGAAGGAGAGACCCCTGGTCCTGTAAAGACTGGATGGAGGGAAATGCCAAGACAGAGAAGCGAGAGGGGGTTGAATGGGGAAAAGAGAGAGGGAAGGGGGCTTATGGGACTTTAGGGGAGGGAGGAAACGGGAAAGGGGAAATGATTTTGAATGTATATAAAAAACACTTAGAAAATAAAAATAAAGAAAAAGATATTAAATATAAATTTTATCTGATAGAAAACAAAGTATAAAATGGTGTTCATCAGAAAAGTAGAAATAGTTCTACCTGAAGACCCAGCTATATCACTCTTGAGCAATATACCAAAAAGAAACCCAACCTAGTACATATCACTAGGACATGTACTCCTCTATATTTATAGCAACCTTATTTGCAATAGCCAGAAGTTGGAAGCAACCCAGATGTGCCTCAAAGGGAAAATGTGGTTCATTTACACAATGAAGTACAATTCAGCTATGAAAAACAAGGACATCATGAATTTTGCAGGCAAAAGGATGAAACTAGATAAAATCATCCTGAGTGAGGTAACTCAGACCCAAAAGGACATGCATGTTATGTACTTACTGATGAGCAAATATTAGCTAAAATGTACAGAATACCAAGGATACAGACTGTACGAAGTGTAACAAACAGAAAGGCCTAAGTGTGGATGCTTCAATCCCAATTAGAAGGGGGAAGAAAATAATCACAGGAGACAGAGTGAGGGAAGGTCCTGGGTGGGAGAGGGAAAGTTGGGGAAGAAGAACTGCATCAGGTATGCGGGTGGGGGGTGGTGAGAAGCCCAGATGTCCAGGATAATGAATGGAAAGATGCAGTCTTGGGGGTGGGAGGTGGGGCGACTCTCTAGAAATTCCCAAAGATCTGGAATGTGAGAAACTTTCAGGATTCAGTGAAAGTGACCATAGCCAAAGTGCTCAACAATGGGGAGAGGAAACTAGAAGAGTCCACCTCCTGTAGATAGACAGGGACTCAAGTAGAGGGACTGATTACTAACCCACTGTCAAAATATTTGACCCAAAACTGTTCTTGTCTAAAAGAACTGCAGGGATAAAAATGAAGAAGAGACTGAAGAAAAGGCTGTCCAATGACCAGCCCCATTTGTAATCCCTCTCATGCAGAGGAGGCACCAAGGCATGACATCATAACTGATGCTCTGTTGTGCTTGAAGACAGAAATTTAACATGGCTGCCCTTTGAGAGGCTCTAACAGCAGCTGAGTATCTGATACTCATATCTGCTAGTTGCAGATACTCATGGCCAAGAATTGGATGGATATCCAAGAACCCTATGATAGAAATAGGGGAAGGATTAAAGAAGCTGAAGGGGAGGGCAGCCCCATAGAAAGACCAGCAGTCTCAACTAACCCGGACTACAGGGAGCTCCCAGAGACTGAGCCACCAACCAGGAGCATACACAGGCTGCTCAGAGACCCCTGACACATATGTAGCAGATGTATGACTGGTCTAGCCACAGTGGGAAAAGATGTGCCTAATCCTTGAGAGATTTGAGGCCGCAGGGAAAGGGTAAGCTTGGTGTGTGTGTGTGGGTGGGGGGGCTCTCAGAGTTAAGGGTAAGGAGGAATCAGATGAGAAACTGTGGGAGGGAGGACAGGGAGGGGCAGGGCAATGGCTTGAACATAAATAAATATGTAAAATATGATTTATTTTGGAACTTTAGCTTTCAATTAAGTTGTAACTGAAATTATTTTATTTTAGTAATGAAATAAGCATCTACAAAACCTGATATATCCATACTTACTTTAAGGCAAGTAATAAATGAAATAGATTGTAAAACAAAGCATTTTAAATCCTTTTGAAAAACAAGAACATAGCAATTAATGATAATAGCCACAGAATGAGACCAGGTAGTAGTTATATTAATTAAAATTAATAAAATCATTTGTATTTAATCTTCTTATAGATTAAATTGTTTTGATAAATCCTTTAAAGAACAAATATTTTATATGAAATATTTCACCAAAATGAGATGTATTTGTATGATTAGTACATGTAAACATAAATTAAACTTATTTTATCTACTATTATAATTAGAAGTACCAAACTTAAAAATAATACAAATAATTATCACAAAATACATCAAACATATTAGTTACAACTGAAATGTTAATTTTTATAGAAGAAAATGATAAAATAACTTATTAAAATAGCATTTAATTTGATTAAGAACATTATAAAATATAATTATTTCATTTTTTTTTCTAATTTTCAGAATTAAGATCTGAAATAGGGTAAAACAAATGATCAGATTATTACTACAAACTATTTAAAAATTTGTGGCTACTTGTTTTGTGAGAGTTAATCTGATGAAAAATGTTTTCATGCTAAGTATTGAAATTAAAGCTAATTAAAAATTCATTAGTGAAGTAGAAATGTGTAAACATCATCTATCATCTCGTAAAAGACAGTGAATACACAAATTTTGAAGCTTTGTTTTGCTAATTCCTAAGCTGAAAATCAAAACTGAGTAAAGATGATGCAGTCATGTTAATGAATACGTTATTCTTTCTTACTTTTCCATGCCAATGATGTGATTATTTGTAAATACTGTGTCTTTGAAGTGGAAATAAAATCTAGAGGTTAAACAGTATTTATTTTCTAATTTATTTCTTTATTTTATCTATTTTAGTTATTTGATAATTTTTCCATTTATTTATTTATTTATTCATTCATTCATTCATTTATTCATTTTACACCCTGATCTTAGCCCATTCCTCTTGTCCCTCCTCACACAGCCCTAATGCCAGTCCCCTTCCACAACTTATTCTGGCACACTGAGTCACTGTAAGACTAGGCACATCTTGTCCCACTGACCTACTGACAAGGAAACCCAGTTAGCAGAACAGGATCCACAGGCAGGCAACTGAGTCATGGGTAACTCTTTCTCTAGTTGGGGTACCCTCATGAAGACCAATCTGTCCATCTGCTACATGTGTGTTGGGAACTTAGGTCCAGCTCATTTATGCAGGTTGGCTGGTGGTTCAATCTCTGGGAGCCACAAAGATTCAGGTTATTTGACTCCGTTGGTCTTCTTGTAGAGTTTCTATACCCTCCCTGATCTTCAAAACTTTCCCCAACACTTCTTCCACAAAATTCTCCAAGCTTCAGCTATTGTTTGGCTGTGGGTGTCTTCATTTGTATTCTTCAGCTGCAGGGTGGAGCCTCTCAGAAGACAGTGTTTGTCTTTATACATAACAGTATCATTCATAAGTGTCATGGATTGATTCTTGTCAATAGGATGTGTATCAAGTTGGGCCAGCCACTGGTTTTCTATTCCCACAAAGATGTCCAGGAAATATAATGTCTAGGACATCTTTGTCTGTGCACTTCGCATAGGCAGGACAAATTTGGAGTTGGTGGTTTTGTGGGGGGGTTGTTCTTATCCCTGCCTATAAGAGCTGACCACTTCAGACTCCACTGCTAGGTGTCTCAAATAGAGTCACCCTCACAGACTCTCTGGAGTTTCCCCATGCCAGGTCTTAGAGAGATGCATCCCCCACCCCCAACTGCTGATTTCCATTTACTCTGCTCAGCTTTCTCTACATCTGATCCCCTCTACCTTTTCCTGTCCCCTCTCCCACCTTGTTCCTTCTTTTCATTCACCTCAGATGACTATTTTATTTCCCCTTCTGAGTGAGATTAAAGCATCCTCCCCAGAACCCTCCTTGTTATTTAACTTCTTTGGGTCTGTGGGTTGTAGTGTGAGTATCCTATATCTTAAGGCTAGAATCAACTTTATAAGTGAATATACACATGCATGTCCCTTTGGGTCTGGGTTACCTTGCTCATTGTGATATCTTCTAGTTCCATCCATTTGCCTGCAAATTTCATGATAGTTTTGTTGATGAGTACAACACTTACATCAAGAATGAGAGTGAGTAAAAATAAGTCAGATAATCTTCCTTCTGCTTTGCTCCTTGTCATTCATCATGGCTACCAACAGAAGTTGCTGCCAAAATTTAGAGTGGGTCTTCCCATATCAATGAAGCCAATAATGACAAGTTTTCAATTGCAAGTTCTTACTCAATTGCTTTTATTTTGTGACAAATTTATGTTAAAACTAATGATTACACATATAAGACTTAAATCTATTCTATGTTTGATAAACAACTATTCACAATATATATTGATATTTGGAGTATATCAGAGATAGTTGTAAATACCCATAGTTCCACTAAGAACACTTTGCTTATTATAATGTTACTGTTTAAATGTAAAAGCAATAAGGTAGGGAAGGAGAATTAGTGGGGAAGAACATTTGCTGAAATTTTTTGAGCAACACAGTAAAAAAACTTAACCATCCTTATAAAATCTGGCTATGGCAGCACAAATACTTATAACCACAGGGTTGTAATCAGTATGTCTTGCTAGCCTAGTTCCAGGCTCTGTGAAAAAAAAATCCCTCTCAATAAATGGAGATTGATAGAACCAGAGAGCCAGCATGGTCTTCTGATTTTCACATGTTTACTGCATCACATCCATACAACACACACAAAGACCTCTCTCTCTCCTTCCCTCTCCACCCTCTCTCATGCACATATGTATACATGCAAATACATGGACAGGAATTCATGTGTTCTTGCCTTTCTATTTAGTAAAAAAAAACATTTTAACAGATGTCAGACCATGTCTTGGTTAATGATTAATACAGTTTCTGCACAGATTTTAGTCTTCTCTGAAAACAATGGAATACTTAGACTATCTATGCAATCTAGATTCAATTAGACATGCAAGAAAACTTGTTTGTGTTGACTCCATTGTTTTACTGGTGTCCTAGTCAAAAGGAAACTTTTCATAATTTAACATTGTTCAGTGTTCATCATCCACTCCCCTGATTTTGTAAAGAAATTTTAATCCAGCACATGGCTGCTCTGGCAAAGGATCATATCCTAAGACATTCTAGGGATGTGTGATTCAGAAGAAATAAAACACCTTTAATCCCTCTGGCTGGAATACAAACATGCCCTTAGTTCACACCTTTAATTCCAAGCAATGAAGGTAAAGTTAATTTGTAGAAGGAAGCTGCCACATTTGAAACTAATGTTTAGTGGAGGATGAGAGAAAGTGATGAATTAGAGAAAGATTTGACAAGAATAAGGCATCAATTCTGGACTCCACTTTATCCTTTCTTTCCCCTATGCAGCATCTCTGGGACCCATCAAGAGAAGAAGTAGAACACGAACCACAGTAGAATGTATACAATTCTTCACGATAAAATAATTTACTCTCTTATCACAGGTACTTACTCTTAGTTTTCCTACTCTTCTATGTTAGTATACATTTATCGTACATGATAAATTTCCAAAAGATATTTTCCTTCAAATATATCATGTACTGGACCACATGCATCTCTTATGTCCCCAATTTATCTTCCCCTTCTGACTAACCCATTTATCTTCAAAGATGCAAGTTTTTTTTTAAATCAGTTATACTTGTACATATATTTACAATTATATGTTAACATAAAATCAGTTATTTATGCCACTGATATAAAACATGTAAATCCCATCATCACCACAACCACTAGTGTTGGTCCCAGAGTCATTAGAGTAGGAAATCAGGTGATGTTCTCACTAGTTACAGTATCTGGGAGAGTGGGGATCACAACCTGCCTGGGTACCATAGTAAAGCTAGGCATTCTGGTTCAGGCATGTGTGAACTGGCCCTAAGGCATGAAAACAGGAGAAAGGAGTACTGTGGGACACACTGTGATACATTACAGCTTCCACAATAAGAGTTTGAGGGGAAGAGGTGTGACATTGTTTGAGTTAGCAGGAACAATGCTGGAAAGCTCCTCCTGGTAGTGTGGGTAAAGGAAAGCTGGCAGGCTGACTACTCAGCAAATATTCAGGCTCAGATTCAGGGCTTTGAAATGGCCCCCTCAACAGTTATGAACAGGGGAAGGGGCCAGTCCTACAAATGGAAAGCTTCAGGATCCCCAGGACACAGGAGATTTGTTGATTTTTGGTTTCAGTTTTGTGTGTGTATGTGGCAGGGGATGTTGCAAGCACAAAGGTAAGGTAGAAATAGACAGGGAAAAGAGGAGTGGAATTAGAGTATATGATGTGAAATTCACAAAGAATCAATAAAAATTTAAATAAAAAACAAAAAATAAGTGTTTCCATTCTCACCATCATTATTTGAGTTTGTCTAGTCAATCTATAAAAAGAAAAAAATAGTGCCATATTTGACAAAATGTATTTGGCAAAGTGTCATACTAAGGGAAGAAACAACGATGCAAATACCAGATATTCCACTCAGATGAGGCATCTAAAGTATGTGTTCACAACATGTCAGTCATTCAAGAACATGTAGGATGGTCTACTGTACAAAAGAATCACTGTTGTACAGCTGAGAACATACACAATAGGGTGAAACAGCAGATTCAAATTCTGCTGAGAGATATCTTTAATTCTGATTTTTCTGTTTGCAATAAAATTAAGAAAGAATTAAAAAATAAGACTGGTAATGAGGAGAAATATTCAGTGACTTGCTATGTAATTATAAGTACTTGAAATTACTTTTAAGAACATGGTTGACCGTTATCAGAGAAGACCTGTGATGCTGAAAAAGTATCCAGCCCATCATAGATGTTAAATTTCCATAATTGAAAACTGGCTATAATATGTTGTGAACCGTTTAACAACAAATGTAAAATCGTGTCTATGAGTAGTCAATAGAGATGTCAAAATATGAGTGAATATTGAGAACACACATTTTACACAAATGCTGACTTTAAAAAGGTAACATTTCAACCGGGACATATGCCAACGTTTATAGAGCTGTTATTTGCTAAGTGACCTCAAAGTTTTTAATGAAGGCAGTTTCAAAATTAACTCAGAAATATTTATATGAAGTCAGAGTACTAGCACCACTAGAGAATTCAGACATTATAGGAAAAGGAACTTATAAACATCAGGAGAAGCCTACATATTGATTACCTCCTGTGAGTTCTCTCAGCACATTAAACACTTTTTCTAGAGCTTTACAGCAAATCTGAAGAGTACAAGATGTGCTCCAAATATTTCCAGGTAAAATAATTATCTTATTTTGAAGTGAAGGCCTCAACAAATTATGTATAAAAAATGAATAATATGCACAAAGTCAAAGAGAACAACGATAAGAAGACAGTGTATAATGAACAGGATGAATCCATAGTTTTTGCATTGCACATGAATGCATTTTCACGAAGAACAGTGATAAGTCTGTTTTCTGATGATTCATTTCATAGAAATTCTTAGTAACATCTTATATTTTTACTCTAAATAATCATCCTGACATAAATGAGAAAATCATTTTTATTCAAACCTTTTCCATATCCATAAAAAGTTTTAAAATATCAAGAGCAAGCATAGTTTAGTAACATAATGGTACTGTTGTGCTGGTGAAACCAGCTTTTTTTTTTTTACTTTTTTTTATTTGATGTATTCTTTATTTGCATTTCAAATAATTTCCCCTTTCTTGGTCCCTCCCCAAAAATCCCATAAGCCATCTCCCCTACCCCTGTTCTCCAATCAACCCTCTCTAGCTTCCCTGTCCTGGTATTGCCTACATTGTGGCATAGAGCCTTTCCACAACCAAGGGCCTCTCCTCCCTTTGATGTCCAACAAGGCCATCCTCTGCTGCCTATGCATCTGGAGCCATGGGTAACACCATGTGTACTCTTTGGTTGATGGTTTTGTCCCTGAGAGCTCTGGGATTACTGGGTGGCTCATATCTTTTTTCTTCTTATGGTGTTGCAAACTCCTTCAGCTCCTTGGGTCCCTTCTCTAGCTCTTCCATTGGAGACCCTGTGCTCAGTTCAATGGCTAGCTGAGAGTGTCCCCCTCTCAACCAGCTATATTTTAAATGATTACAGTATTACTAGTTGCTCAGTTATTACATGCTGTGCACTTATGCAGCCTTCCTATGAAAGGATTCCTCTCTTGGAAAGAAAAGTTTATAGTTCTCTAAGCTAGGGTATTTCTTCTTTCTAGACTGTTACAGAGAGTCTAGAAAGGATAACATTTCAGACAATAAGTAGCAATAGCTTAAGTATGAAGGTCATAGTGAATCATTCTAGTGCATCAAAATTAAATTGAGAAGAAAGCTGAGCCTCTCCTCTGCTACTTATGCAGCTGAAGCCATGGGTCCCTCCATGTGTACACTTTGGTTGGCAGTTTAATCCCTGGGAGCTCTGAAGGTACTTGTTGCTTCATATTGCTATTCCTTCTATCGGGCTTCAGTTCCTTGGGTCCTTTTACTCCTCCATTGGAGAATTTGTGCTCAGTCCAATGGTTGGCTGGGAGCACCCACCTCTGTATTTGTCAGTTACTGGCAGAGCCTCTCAGGAGATAGCTACATCAGGCTCCTGTGAGCAAGCACTTCTTGAAATCCACAATAGTGTCTGGGTTTGGTGACTGTACATGGGATGGCACCCCAGGTGCTGATTGCAAGCTGGTAAAACCACTCTGAAAATCAGTTTAGTGGCACATCGAAAATTGGACATAGTACTACCAGAGGACCAGCTATACCACTCCTGGGCATATACCTAGAATATGCTCCAACATATAATAAGGACACATTTTCCACTCTGTTCATATCAGTCTTATTTATACTAGTCAGAAGCTGGAAAGAACCCGGATGTCCTTTAACAGAGGAATGGATACAGAAAATGTGGTACATTTATACAATGGAATACTACTCAGCTATTACAAACCATGACTTCATGACATTTCTGGGCAAATGGATGGAACTAGAAAATATCATCCTGAGTGAGGTAACCCAATCACAAAAGAACATACATGGTATGTACTCACTGATAAGTGGATATTAGCCCAGAAGATTGGAATACCCAAGATACTATTCACAGACCCAATGAAGCTCAAGGAGAAGGAAGATCAAAGTATGGATACTTTGGTCCTTCTTAGAAGGGGGAACAATATACCCATAGGAGGAGATACACAGACAAAGAGTAGAGCAGAGACTGAAGGAAAGACCAACCAGAAACTCTTAATATAGAAAAGCAACTTTCAATTACACAAGGTTTATTGATATGAAATTAGATAGAAAAAACTAAATTGGACATCAAATTTGGAACGTTGAAAATTTAACAAAAATATCTTCTGTTTACTCATATAACTCAAGTTATTAAAACTACTCTTAACTTTCCTCAAACTTCTAGAGAATTTTGCATTTCCCATAGTATCACAGACTAAACTCACACAGTGTACCTGGCTATAGCCTTTTTCATAGTATCTTTAACTACACATAAAGAGGTGACCTACCATCATTAAGAAGGGCATGTTCAATAAGATATGATTATATTTACTAAATAATAAAAGCAAGTAATATTTATTAGGTATTTTTAAAAAATAACTATATTTAAGTTATTACTGTAAAATGACTTTTTGAGGTAGAATATTTTTGAAGATTAAAGAAAAAGTGCATTTAAATATAAGTGTATGGGTTTTAAATTTTTGTAATATTCAGACCAGAGATATTGAGCAGCATTTAAATTTCACTTCAGTTGCATTATTCACATTTACCTCTATTATTATAAAAGCTTCTTATAGTTAGTTGATAATATTACCAAATGGGAATATTGGTTATATTTTCTAGATGCTCCAAATTTTAAGAAAAGTTTTTCTTTATTGTTTTGTAGGAGACATGCTAATATAGAACAGTCACAACTAACTGGCTTAAAATAAAAAATTCCACTCCAGAGAAACAAAACTATTTAAATGAATCCACAATCTTTGACAGGCACAACACAAAAGTTTATATGTAACCTGGCATGATTTGCCTTTTAGTATTAGACAAATATCTCTAGACCTTGGATTTTTCAATTGTCACTGAAGAAAATTATCATAGACTAAACTATTCATGTGTTTTATTTTTCATGTGACTGATAGATTTTCTATTGAACAAGAGAAATATTTATTAATTAGATTCCTATTGTCCATTTGTATAAGCTGTATTAAGACCCAGGACCTTGTTGGAGGTATTTGTAAGCTGCTCATATCTCTTGCATAAATATAAAAATTAGAAATAGTTTAGAAGATTTATAGTAATTAAAACCAAAATCATTAAAATTGTTGGTAAAAAGAAAGATTTATTTTTTGAGAGAAATAATTGATCTTTTGGTTTAGGTTCTACATTCAGAGGAAGACACACTAAAACTCAGAGAACTAGACAACAACCTAAGAAAAATCAGTCTATAAGCCATGAACTAATTTGGAAAACAAAATGTTTGAAAAAGAAAAAAATAGGAAGTATAAACTTCCATAAACAGACAAGTGTGCTGTATAGCAATATCAGGAGATATCCAAAATGGTATTTACATGTGTGTCTTATTCAATGTTTTCTTGGTGTGACGAGATAACATGTCCTTGGCAACTCTTATAAATGAAAGTGTTTAGTTCAGGGTTGATTACAGTACAGAGGTTTAGTCCATTGTTATCATAGAAGAAGTATGGCAACATGTAGACAGACATGTTCTGCAGAGAGTTCTACATCTGAATCAGCAGGCAGGAGAAAAAAAAAAGAGAGACTGTGTTTGTGTTGGGCTTTTGAAACCTCAGAACTTACCCCCAATAACCACAAGGGCACAACTAATCCAAGAAAGTCACAGTCTATTAGTTCTGTTCTCTGATTCCTAACATTCAAATATGTGAGCCTATGAAGTCATTCCTACTTGTCTTAGTTAGGGTTTACTGCTGTAAACATACACCATGACCAAGGCAACTCTTATATGGACAACATTTAATTGGGACTGGCTCACAGTTTCAGAGGTTCAATCAATTATCATGGCAGAAACATGGCAGCATCCAGACAGAAATGATGCAGGAAGACCTGAGAGTTCTACATCTTCATATGAAGGCTGCTTGCAGAATACTCACTTCCAGGCAGCTAGGATGAGGGTCTTAAGCCCACACCCACAGTGACATACCTACTCCAACAATGACACACCTATTTTCACATGGCCATACCTTCCAGTAGTGCCACTCATTGGGCTGAGCATATACAAACTGTAACACTACTCAAGCCTCCTTAATGGGTCTAGTTTTGGTTTTAATTTGTACAGATAGTCACAGATGATGTGAGTCCATGCATACCTAGAAGAAGCATTTTAGAATTATGCTGGGAAAGAGTTAGAATAAGTGTTCTGTTTAGTATTGTGCATTCAAATAACTTATTCTTATCATATTGAGTGAGTCTATTAACTAATGTCCTCTGCCTCAGAGGATGGGGATAGAAGAGAAATGCTTTCCAACCAAGTCTAACAGTAGAATTCATTTATGAGTTCAAACATACATAATTTAAAAGTAACTTGATACATATCTTGTTTACTTAAACAACAGTGGTGTTTCTTCTTATGATCTATGATCTACCTAGGAAAGGGGTTTGAATAAATTTACATTCACATATAAGGATTCCTATTGTGGGATATGAGTTTAAAATTTAATCAGAATGTGGTTGGTTACTCAGATGACAGTCATGCCACCGTACCATGAAATTTGTCTTGCCTGGAGATTAATATTGTAGCTTCTGAGTTTAACAGCTCAGTAATATCATTGCTGATTTTTTCTCCCAACTGACTGCAGAAAACTTTCTAAGAAAATAAATATTAGCGAACAGAAAGGAAGCATCAAATTCAATTTCACCTTGATGTCTAAAATCGTGTATCAAATATGTATGCTGTCTTCAACAATAGGGTATACTCATCCAGTTCTGGTGGGTAATAAAGAGAAAGGACAATAGATTATTTTGTTTTGGTGTCTCCTGATGTCTCAAGAACCAACCATTGAGAAGAAATTATGCTACCCTTAACACTGGAATTTTTGTTTGAAAGATTAAAAAACATGTATTTTAGTTGTGACTATATACTTTTTTTTAAGTTTAGCTTTGTATAGATTTTTATATGTGAAAATATGTCTTTGCTTGAGTTATAATATATCATCATATATGATGCCTATAAGCATATTGATGTATTTATACATAATTACTATTGACCCTTTAGTGCTTTCTTATTTGTGAAATAGACACTTCATTGTTTTAAATTTTATAGACTTAGATAATATTATATATTCAGTTTAAGCAATTAGCTGTTTTATTTAGCTAGATTGAGAGGAAAACAAAAAATATTTCAATATAATTATTTCCTTATCCCCTTTCTCATCTCAATTTTTATCAACTGTATTTTTTATTACTTTTTAATATTTCTTTGGTATTTCCTTGGTACAGACTGCCCAAAATGAATTTTCCAAGCTTCTTTTACTTCAGCATGTTTCTACTTTCATTGAATTATAGTTCTAAGTCAACAGTACCCATTTCTTTTTAATTTCCCCTTTAAAATAGTTATATTTCAGTATAGTACAGTCTTAGTTATTTATGTCATGAATTACTTGCTTTTATTATTCTTTTAGTACTTCTGTCCATTCAGAAATATCAAGCTTTCTTTTTTAATTTGCTTTTAGGTTGTTGTTCATTTTGGTTTTCAGTATTTGTAATTTAAATGTTGTCGGCAATTGTATTTTCTTTCATCCTTCTGTGCCTTTCCTTCTTTTAGAATTATCATCCCCAAGTACTCAGATATTCTGGCTTTCCTAATATTAGTCTCTCTAAAACACAGAACATCTCTATGTGAATTCTTAATCTCTTTCATTGTGGGAATCTGATAATAATTTGTGAAAGTATTTTAGATATGAACTTTATGCAATAATGCCATATATCAAGAGTAAAATTGAATGAATATCCTGCCAATCTCAGGCACAAGTTTCTGGATCCTTGTATTTGGCAAGGGTAGGTACAAGCATATCTAGTGGACTTACAGTTTGGGATGTTTAGCCAAAATGGTAAATTCCATGTTAAATTAGAGACACTGATCAATAACTACAATGATGTATCATAGAAAAATGTTCATGAGGTCAACCGCTGCATTACACCACCAAAAACCCCCTATCCCATCCACCTCCCCTGTTCATCCCCCATCCCCCCTATTTCCTGACTTACATTCCCCTCTTCTAGGGAATCTAGCTTTCAGAGGACCAATGGCATTTCCTCTTTTCGACGCCTGAAATGGTCATCTTCTGCTACATATGTAGCTTGGGCCAAAAGGGTCCCTCCATATGTACTCTTTGGCTAGTGGTTTAGTCCCTGGGAGCCCTGGGGGTACTGGTTGGTACATGTTATTGTTTCTCCTACAGGGCTGCAAACCTCTTCAGTTCTTTGGGTCCTTTCTCTAGCTGCTCCATTGGGGACCCTATGCTATTGTTTGGTTGTGAGCCATGGGTATTTTGATCCACTTTCCAGTAAGGATAAAGGTATTCACACTTTGTTCTTTCTTTTTTCTTCAGCTTCATGTGGTCTGTGAGTTGTATCTTGCGTATTCCAAGCTTTTGGGCTAACATCCACTTATCAGCGAGTACATACGATGCATGTTCTTTTGTGATTGGGTTACCTCACTCAGAATGATACTTTCTAGCTCCATCCATTTACCTAAGAATTTCATGAATTCGTTGTTTTTAATATCTGAATAGTATTTCATTGTGTAAATGTACCACATTTTCTGAATCTATTCCTCTTTTGAGGGACATCTGAGTTCTTTCCACCTTCTGGCTATTATAAATAAGGCTGCTATGAACATAGTGGAGCATGTGCCCTTATTACAAGTTGGAGCATATTCTGGGTATGTGCCCAGGAGTGGTATAACTGGGTCCTCAGGTAGTGCTATGTCCAATTTTATGAGGAAATGCCAAACTGATTTCCTAAATGGTTTTACCAGCTTGCAATCTCACCAGCAATGGAGGAGTGTTCCTCTTTCTCCACATACTCTCCAGCACTTGCTGTTCTCTGAGATTTTGAAATTTGCCATTCTGACTGGTGTAAGGTGGAATCTCAGGGTTGTTTTGATTTGCATTTCCCTGATGACTAAGGATATTGAACATTTCTTTAGGTGTTTCTCAGCTATCCAGTATTCCTCAGTTGACAATTCTTTGTTTGGCTCTGTACCCCAATTTTAATAGGGTTATATGGCTCTCTGGAGTCTAACTTCTTGAGTTTTTTGTATATATTCGATATTAGCTCTCTATTGGAAGTAGGATTGGAAAAGATGTTGTCCCAATCTGTTGGTTGCTATTTTGTCCTATTGACAGAGTCCTTGGCCTTACAGAAGCTTTGCAATTGTATGAGTTCCCATTTGTCAATTCTTGTTCTTAGAGCATAAGCTATTGCTGTTCTATTAAGGAAATTTTCCCTTGTGCTCATGTGCTCCAGTTTCTTCCTTACTTTCTCTTCTATTAGATTCAGTGTATCTGGTTTTATGTTGAGGTCCTTGATCCACTCGGACTTGAGCTTTGTACCGGGAGATAAGAATGGATCAATTTGCATCCTTCTACATGTTGACTGCCAGTTGACCCAGAACCATTTGTTGAAAATGCTGTCTTTTTTTCCACTGGATGGTTTTAGCTCCTTTGTCAAAGATCAAGTGACCATAGGTGTGAGGGTTCATTTCTGGGTCTTCAATTCTGTTCCATTGATCTACCTGCCTGTGACTGTACCAATACCATGCAGGGGTTTTTATTTATTTATTTTTGTTTTGTTTTGTTTGTTTTTTTTTTATCACTGTTGCACTGTTGAATAGCTTGAGGTCAGGGATGATGATTCTGACAGAAGTTCTTCTTTTATTGTTGAGAATAGTTTTCACTATCCTGGGGTATTTGTTATTCCAGATGAATTTGAAAATTGCTCTTTCTAACTCTATGAAGAATTGACTTGGAAATTCAATGGGGATTGTGTTGAATCGTAGACTGCTTTAGTCAAAATGGCCATTTCTACATTATTGACTCTGCCAATCCATGAGCATGGAAGATCTTTCCATCTTCTGAGATCATCTTCAATTTCTTGCTTCAGAGACTTGAAATTACTGTTATATATATCATTCACTTGTTTGGTTAGAGTCAAACCAAGGTATTTCATATTATTTGTGATCTTTGTGAAGGGTGTCATTTCCCTAATTTCTATTTAATTTCTAATTTCTCTTTAGCCTTTGAGTATATGAAACCTACTGGTTTGTTTGAGTTAATTTTATATCCAGCTACTTTGCTTAAGTTGTTTATCAGGTTTAGGATTTCTCTGGTATAATTTTTGGGGTCACTTAAGTATACTGTCATATCATCTGCAAATAGTGATATTTTGACTTCTTCCTTTCCAATTTGAATCCCTTTGACGTCCTTTTGTTGTTCCAATTTCTAGTACTATATTGAACAGGTAGGAAGTGAGTTGACAGACTTGTCTAGTCCCTGAATTCATTGGGATTGCTTCAAGTTTCTCTCCATTTAGTTTGATGTTGGCTACTGGTTTGCTGTATATTGCTTTCACTATGGTTACCTATGGGCCTTGAATTCTGATCTTTCCAACTCTTTTATCATGAATAGGTGTTGGATGTCATCAAATACTTTCTCAGCATCTAATGAAATGATCGTGTAGTTTTTTCTTTGAGTTTATTTATATAGTGGATTACATTGATTGATTTCCATATATTGAACCATTCCTGCATTCCTTTGATGAAGTCTACTTGATCATGGAGGATGATTGTTTTGATGGGTTCTTGGATTTTGTTGATAAGTATTTTATTGAATACTTTTGCGTCGATATTCATAAGGGAAATTAGTCTATAGTTCTCTTTCTTTGTTGAATCTTTGTGTGGTTTAGGTATCAGAGTAATTGTGGCTTTATAAAATGAATTGGGTAGTGTTCTATCTGTTTCTATTTTGTAGAATAGTCTGAAGAATATTGGTATTAGGTATTCTTTGAAGGTCTGATAGAACTCATCATTGAACCCATCTGGTCCTGGGCTTTTTTTGGTTGGGAGACTATTAATGACTGCATTTATTTTTTTTAGAGGTTATGGGATTGTTTAGATCATTTATCTGATCCTAATTTAACTTTGGTACCCACTATCTGTCTAGAAAATTGTCCATTTCATATAGATTTTCCATTTTTGTTGAGTATAGGCTTTTGTAGTAGGATCTGATGATTTTTTGGATTTCCTCAGTACCTGTAGTTATGTCTCCCTTTTCATTTCTGATTTTGCTAATTTGGATTCTGACTCTGTGCCCTCTGGTTAATTTGGCTAAGTGTTTATATATTTTGTTTTTGTTTTTTTTTCAAAGAAACAGATCATGGTTTGTTTGATTCTTTGTATAATTCTTTTGGTTTCTACTTGGTTGATTTTAGCCCTGAGTTTTATTATTTCCTGCCATCTACTCCTCTTGGGTGTATTTGCTTCTTATTGTTCTAGAGCCTTCAGATGTGCTGTCAAGCTGTTAATGTATGTTCTTTCCAGTTTCTTTTTGGAGGCACTCAGAGCTATGAGTTTTCCTCCTAGCACCGCTTTCATTGTGTCCCATAAGTTTGGGTACGTTGTGCCTTCGTTTTCACTAAATTCTAAAAAGTCTTTTGTGTTTTTTCTTTATTTCTTTTTAACCAAGTTATGGTTGAGTAGAATGTTGTTCAGTTTCAATGTGCATGTGGTCGGACTGTTGTTTTTGTTGTTATTGAAGACTAACCTTAGTGGTGATCTGATAGTGTATATGAATTGCTTCAATCTTCTTATATCTGTTGAGGTCTGTTTTGTCACCAAGTATATGATCAGTTTTGGAGAAAGTGAGGTGCTGAGAAGAAGGTATATTCTTTTGTTTTATGATAAAATGTTCTATAGATAGCTGATAAATCCATTTGGTTCATAACTTCTGTTAGTTTCACTGTTTCTCTGTTTAGTTTGTGTTTCCCTGATCTGTCCATTGATGAGAGTGGGGTGTTTAAGTCTCTCATTATTATTTTGTGTGGTGCAATGTGTTTTTTGAGCTTTAGTAAAGTTTCTTTTATGAATGTGAGTGCCCTTGTATTTGGAGCATGTATGTTCAGAATTGAGAGTTCATCTTGGTAGATTTTTCCTTTGATGAATATGAAGTGTCCTTTCTTGTCTTTTTTGATTACTTTAGGTGGAAAGTCGGTTTTATTTAATATTAGAATGGCTATACCAGTTTGTATCTTGGGACCATTTGGTTGGTAAATTGTTTTTCAGCCTTTTTCTCTGAAGTAGTGTCTATCTTTGTGCCTGAGATGAGTTTCCTATATGCAGCAAAATGTTGGGTTCCTGCTTATGTATCCAGTCTGTTAGCCTATGTCTTTTTATTGGAGAATTGAGTCCATTGGTATTAAGATATATTAAGGAGAAGTGATTTTTGCTTCCTGCTATTTTTGTTATTAGAGGTGGCATTACGTTTGTATGACGCTCTTCTTTTTGGTTTGTTAAACGATGAATTTATTGCTTTTTCTAGTGTGTAGTTTCCTTCCTTTTGTTGGTGTTTTGCCTCCATTATCCTTTGATGGGCTGAATTTTTGGAAAGATATTGTGTAAATTTATTTTTGTCATGGAATACCTCGGTTTCTCCATCTATGGTGATTGAGAGTTTGGGTGGGTAAAGTAGCCTGGGTTGGCATGTGTTCCCTTAGGGTCTCTATGACATCTTCCCAGGATCTTCTGACTTTCGTAGTCTCTGGCAAGAAGTCTGGTATAATTCTGATAGGTCTGCCTTTATATGTTACTTGACCTTTTTCCCTTACCGCTTTTAATATTATTTCTTTGTTTAGTGCATTTGATGCTTTAATTACTAAGTGATGGGAGTAATTTCTTTTCTGATCCAATCTATTTGGAGTTCTGTAGGCATCTTGCATGTTTATGGGCATCTCTTTAGGTTAGGGAGGTTTTCTTCTATGATTTTGTTGAAGACACATACTGGCCCTTTAAGTTGAAAATCGTCACTCTCTTCTATACCTATAATCCTTAGGTTTGGTCTTCTCATTTTGTCCTGGATTTCCTGTATGTTTTGGGTTACAAGCTTTTTGCATTTTGCATTTTCTTTGACTGTTGTGTCAATGCTTTCTATGGTATCTTCTGTATCTGAGTTTCTCTTTTCTATTTTCTGCATTCTGTTGTTGATGTCCATGAATCCTGATTTCTTTTCCAGGTTTTCTAAATCCAAAATTGTTTCCTTTTGTGATTTCTTTATTGTTTCTACCTCCATTTTTAGATCCTGGAGAGTTTTGTTTAATTCCTATACCTGTTTGGTTGTGCTTTCCTGTAATTCTTTAAGGGCTTCTGTTTACCTGTGTTCTCCTGTATTTCTTTAAGGGAGTTATTCATGTCCTTCTTGAAGCCCTCTATCAGCATAATGAATGTTGATTGTAATGTTAAGTGCTGGCCTCCAAGATTTGTAGTTTCCACATCAACAGAATACCCTGCCCACAGTTAACTCTGATTGGTAAATAAAGGTGCCAGCAGCCAACAGATAGAGAGAAGAGACATAAACAGGGTTTGGGTTTCTTGGGCTAGAGACCACCAGGATTAAGAAGCAGGGAGAGTAGGGAAGCCACCATGGGATTATAAAAATGTGCATGAGGGAGAAGAAGAGCATCCATTGACTAGTTGCTAAGAGAATGTTGCCCAGAGGGCAGTCTAACTGAAGCTAGAGCATTCCAGATGAAACATAGTAAGTAATAACTTGGGTTACAGATAGGAGATAGATTCTAACAGCATGGAGTGTAGGCAGTTGCCCAGCTCTTGTGCTTCCTAAGACATATTTAAAAATAAAGGCTGAGTGTGTTGTATCTTTCATCTGGGAACATAAACAATCAAAGGCAAGAAGGAAACTTTGCAGTGATATTTTTTAATTATTTTTTTACTACAGGTGTTTATTTCTTCTCTTCCTCCCAAGTTTAAAGTCTTTTATAAATATATTGCATTTTAGCCATCTCTACTCCCTACTAAATAGTATATCTCTTCTTAGACTCCTCTTAACACCTTTCCTCCCAAACTTCGTGTCCTTTTATCATAAATCTTTGAACTCATGTCCACATATTGTTTCCTGTGTTCATGGTTAACGGACTATACATTTGAAATTAGTTAACTAACATGGGACATTCTTCTAAGGAAAGTGACTCATTATCTCCTAGTAGCTGTGTATTGTCAATATCACTTTAAACTGCTGAAGCCTCTTCTAAGCCTTCATTTTAGTGCAAAATTGATCACTTGATTTTTCATGGGTAACCACTGCTACTATGAGGTCATGGATCCAACTTATCTCCCATATCCAGAAGACATTGCTTCACAGGTGTCCTCTTCACATCAGAGTCTTAAAAAGTGTTTATCACTATTAAAAACAGCAGTGAGTTTAAGTACCCACTGGTACTGACTACCTGTTGTTTCTTATTCTCTGCACTTTGACCAGCTGTGCATCTGCATTAATCACTGCCCACTAAAAATCACATTTCTCTGATGAAAGTTGATAGCTCCATTAACAGTGAGTTTGAGGATAAATATTTAGGAGTTACCTTGCTTATTTCCATAATGGATTGAAGTAAATAAGAGATTTATTGATTTGGTAAGTAAAACATAACCACAAGATGGCAGTAAAACATGACCCATTTTTTATTTATTTATTTTTTTTTACATTCCAAATCATTAGGGTGACTCATTGAGGAGATTTTCATCCAGTAACTCCCACACAGTATGAGACTAGATGGGTACTTTGTGGAAGGATGAGAGGAGGAGGAGGAGGAAGAGGAGAGAGAGAGAGAGAGAGAGAGAGAGAGAGAGAGAGAGAGAGAGAGAGAGAGAGAGAGAGAGAGAGAGAGACAGAGAGGGAGAGAGAGTTTTATTTCTGGCCATAGACATTTGAAAAGTATTTTCATGATATTCAAAACCAGTATGCTCTCAGTTGATAACCCATACGTCAGTTGAGCTAAATTAAAACAATTGAATGTGTAATCACATTTAGTTTGATTGTCTACAACTTGAAGCATACCATGAAGAAGTCAATGACACATAAAGCCTACATAAAGGGATAACATTTAATCTATTGGTACAATGAGGAAAATAAAAGTTAAAAATTCTAGTTATTATGATAATTGTTCCTTAGAATAGAACAAATGGAAATTTATAAACACTAAACCTTGAGAAAGGCAGGACACTTGTGTTTCCCCTTTCCTGAAACAACCCATTATCTCTGATCTTTGTATCACTATTAAGTACTCCCATGGATTCAATGATTAATTAATTCTCTTTCTCTAAATATAGTGATTCATCCTTTACCTCAATACATCCAAAAATATTTCAGTATTCATTAAATTGCACACAAACAACAACTAACCTGCAACTCTACACAAAGTGGAAACAAATGTGTTTAATTGTATGATGGTGCGGGCGGTGGTGGCGCACGCCTTTAATCCCAGCACTTGGGAGGCAGAGGCAGGAGAATTTCTGAGTTTGAGGCCAGCCTGGTCTACAGAGTGAGTTCCAGGACAGCCAGGGCTACACAGAGAAACCCTGTCTCAAACAACCAAAAAAAAAAAAAAATTGTATGATGGTGAACAAAAACAACCAAATTAAGAGGATAATCACAAACTTTAAAAACAATTGCTCCATAACTTAGATGATGCTATGAGGAAAGCAGTCAATACATAATGGCAATTTAAGCCAATATTTAAATTAAAGGAAAAATAAAAACCTGCAGATTATCAGATCAATGAAACTGCAGTCAAATTCGGTGAAAAAATTCTGTTCATTATAGAAAAAAATAACTGAGATTCTGCAAAGTATATTCTGAAAATACATTTTATGAAATCTTGATTCTAAATAATCTGTAATACCGAATTTTAGATGATAAATCATAGATGATAATTCTTCTAGAAAATGGTGCTTTCAATTATATAGACAGCTCTTTGAGTATCCAACAGACATATAGGTGAACATTTTGTTTGAAGTTAGTATGATATGTTCATTTTATCTGAGCTTTGCTTTCTTTATCATCTTTTTTAAATCATTGATTTTCTGTTTTTGTATTTCTTTCAATGAGTATTATTGTTTCTGATCATGGTGATTGTAACAACTTCTATGCACATGCAGAGAGTTATATACTACGTGTGTAAATGGGATTTACTATTATCAGAGAAACCACTTCCTATCAAATGTTGTCATCCTTGGGGTCTGGAAAATTGTTGACAATATTAAGAGTTGATTTATTTACATCATTGTTTTCTAATATTTTATATTTTATAACACATTTCTCATTTTATTAAAAGAAATATGAGGATTATAAAAATCAGTAAGATATCTATTTCATTGTATATTTAATTAGTTCATTTTATATTAGCTGTGTAGTTACTTCTTCATAATTGTGAAAAATTAAGTATATGCCAGAAATTAGTTAGGGAGATCAAAAGTTTATTTTAACTAACTCTTTTATAGACCTCAGATCAAAGACCTTTGGTCCATTTGAATCTGGCCTTATGATAAAAATGTTAAAATCCTCCCACAAGCTTCCAGAACTTAAAGACAAAAACAAAAACAAATCAAAACAAAAACTCTACCCACTGGAGAGCAGGGTTTTAACATAAAATCATGTGGTATTATTTAAAATCCAAATTATAATACTCCAATCTCAACACCCAAAGGATCATAACCATCACATAATGCAAAAGAGGCAAAACAGATTTCTAAAATTTCCAAATTTTCTAAAATTTTAACAGATCCAACATGGCTTAAAAGTCTAAATTTAGAATCTAATGAGACAGTGAGAAAATTGTTTTTATGGTTCTTTTTTGTTTGTTTCTTTGTTTCTGTGTGCATGTGTATGTGTGTGTGTGTATGCACTCATTCTCAGATGTTCATTAAAACTATGAGTCCTTCATGCAAATATTTTAAAAATATTTTTAATATCCTCCTTAGTATAGTGGTGTATTGTCTTAGGGTTTTATTGGTGTGAAGAGGCACTGCAATGTGACAACTCTTAAAAAGGAAAACACTTAAAAGAGACTGGTTTATTCCATTATCAGCTTGGCAAGAAGAATGGCAGCACATAAGCAGACATAATCCTGGAGAGGAGTTGAGAGTTTTACATCTGGATTTGTAGGCAGCAGGAAGAGACTATAAGACACCAGCTTGACTTGAGCATTTGAAACCTCAATGCCACCCAGAGTAGCATATTTTCTTCTGCAAGACCACAAAGGCCACACATCCTTATAGCACCTAATAGAGCCTATAGGGGGACACTTTTATTCAAAACACCTAAGGTACATTGTAGGACCTGTAGGTTCTCTACTGAAAATTTGATCACATGGAAACTGCTGTTTAATCACAGTGTGTTATAACATATATGCTATAATTTTGTTATTTGTTAAACAAATTTTACTAAGATTGATAGTAAAGTTTATTTGTACAGTTGCCAGTCCATTGATGAAATTGCATATGAGTTGATCTTCTGATACAAGCAGATTTCCTGAGTCAAAAGAATTTGTGAAATCTACAGCAATATTTCTCCCGGAAATCTTTTACTCAGCAGCTTAAATGTAGAACAGATGAACTGGAACTTGAGGGTTTCAGTGAAGTCAGGACTTGTATGATCATGGGTTCTGTGTTACGCTAGCACTTTGAGGGATGTAATTTTTATTATTTTTTGCATCTTTTTGCATTTGCTCTATTATGTCTTTACATATCCATGCACAGATATAAATGAGAGGATGTGAAGATTCCATCTTTCACTGAGATTTTAACTGAAGAACATTTTTGTTTCTAAAATTTCCTAAAATCACGGGCTGCTCAAACCCAATGTGCTTACCCTATACTAGTTTATTTATTAACTCTCTTGTCTACATCAAGATGATATGCTCTGTTGAGTGAAATGACTTAAATCATTCCAATAGATATTTGTTTCAAGGAATATAACTAAGCTGTAAAGTGAATATAAAATGTTCTCTATTCTGCTTTCTTGATTTGATCTTTTAATGAACAATTATCCTCAAAATAATCCAGCCTTTGACTAAACAATTAGTTTATGAACAGAAGTTGTGTAAGTGCTGTTCCTGCTGCTGTTTTAGGCAATAGATAAAGAGTAATTGGGAATAAAGCGTTACAGTAGTGCCTTAAAGTTCATGAAGGAGAACATAATAGAATTTGACAGATCATGAAACTACACACAAAGAGAGTTTTATATTTTCAATGAGTGAAAAAAACTGACAAAATAAAATGCTCACATGGACAGTAGACTCTAAATCAAAATGAGAGAATTTAGTTGGCATTACTGTTTCTTCTCAAGACAAAGGAGAAAGCTTTTGCTACTACATCAAGGGAAAGATGGAGGATGTGTTGGAACTTCTCCAAATGATGGAGAATTTCAGAGCTTCTCCAGATCTATCATGCTTAAATGATAGAAAGGTGTACACTCATGTGGAAGGTTGAGGTAATTTTAGATCATAAAGAACCACATTTATAGTTAATCTTCCAGGAAAATGATGGAACCAGAAATGATTTAGATTAAGTCCTGAGCAATGTGGAGACTACAGAAATGACAAGAATTCACTGAGATAACTAGCAACCTATCAAATCCTCATAACTACTCCTGACTAGAGTCCTGCAAACTTTTCAAGTGGTTTGTTGTATAAGTGCAAGGAAGGGTCCAACTGCTCTGAAAAAATTACACCCTATATAATGTAATTTATTTAGATAAAATTGGTTTTGTTCATTTGTATTAGAAAATTTTGTTTTGTGAACTAAAAGTACGAGTAGAAATAGGAGCTCAATGTTAGAAGCCTATCCTCTTTAAGGGCTAGAGAGAATCTGGAGACCTGAGGAGACAACTGAGTCCTCAGCAGATACTTTTATCCTCTGACCTCCATACAAACTGTATTGTGAGCTCTCATCCCCTAAACACCTGCACCCAAACACACACACACGCACACACTAAATAAAGGAATGCAAAATCAAGTAACACAAAATGCAACACAAATCCATCATGCAGTTGAGTCAAGTAGACTAGAAGAAAAAATTTAAACTTTGAGAACTTGGTAAAGTTCCTTTGAAGAATGTGAGGAAAACTTTCTGTGTTTTAGGTTTTGTGTTTCTGTTCTTGTTTTTATTTCTAGAAAACCATAGCAGATGGTGTCAACTTTTATTTAAGTGAACAGAAAAATGAAAAGGAATATCTATAATCTCTCATAAAAATTATAATGTTTTGCTATTTAGCTCTTTAGAGAAAAATATTTTCTGATCTTTGAGCAATAATAATTGGAAATAGAGTTTGAAACCTTAAAGTTTTGGGAGATTGTTGAGTACAATAAGGTTGTGAATGCTATTAAACTCAAGCATTTTCAAATAAAAAGTGTAAATGAAAAAATGGTTATTTTAGTATTACTAAGAAGTTCACAAGTATGAACTGCTTTGTAGAAAGAAAGGGCAAATTTATGGGAAGATAAATGTCCTTAGTGAATTTAATTATGGTTCAGAAATTGTTAGCAAAAAGTATTTCATTCTGGCAGGAAAACTGAAGAACTGAAAGATAAATGATTATATATGATCGTTATTCTTCTATGAATCTTTGCACACATTATTATAAAAAGTCTCAGGATAATGTGTAATGCTTTTGCAAAATATTCAATGAATTTTAGGATGTAATGAGGTGGATGTTATCCTCAGAAACACTCATCATATGTGAGTGTGTGTGTGTGTGTGTGTGTGTGTGTGTGTGTGTGCGGGGGGGTGTACAGGGGGTGAGTGCTCACAATACAGCATTTATGGAGGTCAAAGGATAAAAGTATTCGCTGATTATAGATATAAATATTATAAATAACATTATTATTATTATTTATAAGAATATAGCAAAAAGACACCAGTAATGATTTTATTTTAAACTGTAAGGATGACATGAAGAAACCTAATTTCTATCTTTTATTCAAGTCTGGAGGTAATAAACTAGATAACACATAATTGCTAAATTCAGGATAAAAACAAACATGGTTCTTGCTCCAGTTTTCTTGTTGTTGTGATTTAATTGCCATGTGGGATATGCTTAAAGTCCTTTCATTTTTTATATTATGTATTCATAGTATTTATGTCCTTATAAATATATGTTATTTTTTAAAATTATATATATTTCCATGTCAGGATTTAACATATATTTCCATGTGAGTCAAGTAGAAAACAACTGCAATAGTTTCCCATGGCAATAAAGTCTCAACTTATCCTTCATTGAAATAAGTGAAAAAATCACTATTGAGAGTTTTTTTTTATTTTTTACTTCTAGTGCACTGCATATGTTACATAATGTTTAATATAAAATTATTCAGCATCTGATCCAGTAGCTACAACTTTTCCATTTTACAAATGAAAATCACTAATGCTATGGAAATCATATAACCCATGCCAAGTTAAGTAGTGGTGCCAGATTGACCTTAAGGAGCTCAACTCAAGGAGCTTAACTGCTAAGGCTGGGAATTTAAAACTAGATCTTCTGTCTCACAAGCAAAATAAGAATCACTGAATCTTATTTAGGTAAAGACGTATAAACTAGTGCAAAAAAAAAAATCTAAAGACATAATCAGAAAATATAAGCAAAACTGGTGGGTATTATTTTAAAATAGAAATGGGTAAGACTGTAATATTAAAAGATAATGAGCTCATAAACTTTTATTATAATTAGAAAATTTGTCCAGAAACACCCTCTCTTTTATTAGCAGTGCATCATTCAGATCAGTGGATTGTACCTGATGGTTTTAAGAACAATAGGGTAAACATCAGCAAAAATGAGACTGCTTATATCAGACACATCATTCTGAACAAATGAAAGGATGGAACTGAGGTGAGAATAATCCTTTCCATATCAGATTTGAAATAAAAAAAAAAAGAATGCAAGGACTTTAAAAATATCTCACATGGCACACTGGA
This sequence comes from Tokudaia tokunoshimensis, assembly GCA_036184795.1. NCBI lineage: Eukaryota > Metazoa > Chordata > Mammalia > Rodentia > Muridae > Tokudaia > Tokudaia tokunoshimensis. The sequence continues at coordinate 26,062,304 of BTHU01000018.1, forward strand.
ATAATTAAGTCACAACAAGAAAACTGGCTGCAAGAACCATTTTTATTTCTATCCTGCATTTAACAATTATGTGTTACCTAGTTTATTACCTCCAGCCATTGAATAAAAGATGGATATTAGGTTTTTCATTTAATCCTTACAGTTCAAAAATAGAGTCATTATTTGGTGTCTTTTTGTTATTTTATTATAAATAATAACAATAATGTTATTTATAATAACAATAATATAATAATTGTTTATAATATTTATATGATGTTATATATAATAAGATACAACCTTAATTTCATGCATTATTTTATACTTAATAGTATACTGCAAAAATATATGATTTGGTACTAAGTCGGTCTATTTAAACTCTGAAAGCATATGATAAAATTATCCAAGGAAAATATTTTTGGTTATAGTATTTAAATTATAAATCTCTAATATAAGATAGTGATTGCAAGAAAATTTTACTATCCATAAAATGATAAATTTATATTGTGTAATCATTGAAATAGAAGCAAGTGCCTATCATTTTAGTGGATCAAACAGATGGTGAGTCAAGCTTACCACAGGGAAAAATGCAATTGTATTTATTATTTAGTTGGTCAGGCTCATGTTTTGTATAGAGTTTCTTCTTACATTATTAATTCAGTAGCAGCGAGTAATACTGAGGAGGCAATGTATATTCTGTCACATATAAATAAATCCACACTTCTATCATCTTATTCCCACAAAGTTAGTGTTTATTTCCAGAGTAATATCCTGACAAGCATACTTAAACAAACTGGAATACTTTGACTGTAATATATGTCTCTTCTTAAACATGTGAAACTTCTTTCTTTTTCTCCATCATTAATTCATTTAACCTGATATTCAGCATATTCTTGTTTTATTACCATTTTCTGAATTTGAGGAGAAATGCATGCTATGAATTTTCTTGGAATCTAGTGATTATTTTCTAACCTGAGCTGGTTATGAAGTGCAAATGTAAGTATTCAATTTACTCTTTTAACTCATTGATGAAATGTTCTATATAGATTCATATTAATATTATTAATATAATATTAATAAAATAAATTATTAATTAATTAATATAATTAATTCTATTAATAAAAATAATATATTATATTAATATATAATTATTAATTAATCTATATATTAATTATTTTCTGAAATATTCTGGTGAAACCAATCAAACTCTTGCTTGAAGAGTATGGATGAGGTACTACTAAGAGTAGCATTGGTCACCACAAACACAATCACTATGGCAAAGTCTGACAACATTTTAAATGGTAACCTCGTAGAAACTGCAACATGGAGACTTTTCTTAAAATGAAACATTCTGATATGTATATGTATATATACATATATTTATGTATGTATAAACACATATATGTGTGTGTGTGTGTGTGTGTGTGTGTGCGTGTGTGTGTGTCTGTGTGTGTGTTGTCTAGCATCTTTCAATATCACTTGCAAGACCATGAAGGAGCACTGATTATTGAATATTCCATGGCTTGCTTAGCCTGCTGTTTTATACCATCCAGGACTACCTTTTCAGGAGTAGCAAAACACCACCCACCTCCTGATCTAGAACCTGTGCCATCAATAATGGATAGCCAAGAAAATGTGCTACACGATCTGCCTAAAATGTGATGGAGACATTTTCTTATCTGAGGTTCCTTTACCCAAAAAAATTAGAATTTGTCAGTTAAATGAAACCTTGCTAGAATTTATAATTAATTTAATGCCATGAATTACATTTGTTTTTACAGATTTCCTGCTTATTTGTTCATTAAATATCCTTGTATCTTTTAATATAATTAAAAAAACTAATGCAAAATGCATTAGATTATCATCATCTTAAGCCTTTACATCATCTGTTTTATATACAAAAATATGTGTATATTTGTACTCACAGACCTCATACTTTAGAGGATTATAGTGTCAGGGCTACTGATACAGCTCAGGAACTAGAGGTGTTTGCTGACATGCTGATGACTTGAGTTCGATTCTGAGAGCATTCGTCATGGAAGGAGACAACTGAATCTTGCAAGTTGTTCTCTACATTCAATGAGACAGTATACGCACATGTATGCATATACTAGATGACTTAAAATGTAATAAAGTAAAATGATAACATTCTAGAATGTGTTCAGATGCTAAGAAGACATGAAAATATGATCCCAAATATTTCCAGGACTCCTACATATGGCAGATTTTTATTATCAGTGACTTCAGTGACTTCAATTTTCTCAGTTCACTTACCTTTAGGTAATACATAGTCTAAAATCATAAAATTTTTAATAAGAACCATAAGTATTATATATTTAAACAGTTTATATAATTTTGCCTTTTATTATGCTGTGGAATATTGTGTAAATGTATTGTACATATTATAAATGTAAAAGGAGAAATATGTTAAAAAGGACGTAGTGATATAAATGGTCTTAGGAAACCTTGTGGTCTTGGAGCATATTATATATGGGTAGGAGATAATTGAATGGTTTTAGTAATAAATGAGGATAGCAAAGATAGCATAATGATGTTTAAAAATTATAGAAGAAGAAATTTTGGGTGTCTCTTCCCCAAAGATTGATCATAGAAACAAATAAACAAGCATACAATAAATATTAATTCTAGACTACTTCACATAATCTATGTTTATTTTAATGACATGACCAAATACCAAAGGATTCACAATTACAGAAACATTGTATGTTATGAGAATAAAAGAGCTAATCGTTTTCTCTTAAAGAAAAAAGCATAAATTCATTTGAGTTTGCATTGTAAATTATCTGCCCTTCAAATTTTCATTTCAAAACGGAATTTAAATTACTAAAAATTGTACTTTTCTATTTTCTAAACAATTCTCTTGTGAGAGGTTTTCCTTGTGTTTTGCCTTTTTCTTCCTTTCAACTTTGCCATTCCTTGCAGTGAACAACACTTCACTTTCATAATTTCCAGACTGAAAGTCATTTCCTCACCGATGATAAATCCATAGTTCAGGAGAGTAATTCAATTTTCTTACTTATGCAACATCACGTTCCATGCTGAGTCCTGGCTACTCTTTTGGTTCAGTAATGCTGCGCACGGAATCCTAAGCTTAGTTTTGCTGAAAGTTAGACCTTTCATGTCAGATTTAGTAATTGACCTATGCACTATGAAAAAGAATAGGTTTAAGCATTTGCCTATTAGTTATACAGAGGTTGCGAAAAACTTCTATCTGTGACCTTCATTGTATTTGCCCATGACCTCTACTCTTGCTTCAGTAGAAGAGGTAAAAAGAAATATCAAATCATTATTTTTACTTCAGCTGTTAAAGCTTGTGTCCAAATCTCTACAATTCTATCATACACAAGTTACTTAGAGAGTCAAAGTCAAACATTCTTTTGAACCCAATAATTGATGTTCTAACTTTACACTCTCTTTGAAAAACTGCAGAAGAACATCTCTCTACCTTATTTATCAACTCCTTTAGCTATTCTTAGATTGAAATTGGATGAAACATGAATTTTAGTAATTGCCTACAATTCAGATTGATATTCTCTTTTCTGAGAAACAGCTTGGTCCTGGTGTGTTATATGGTTCTCAATTCAATGTTTTTCGTCTCCATAGAGCATCAAATCATTTTGGATGAAGACCTAGATAAGGTTAAATTGATTATTATCTTTTGGAGATACATTTTTAAAAAGTAAGAATCCATCTTTTTAGAAATCTATTGATATGCTGATTGTGTCTAGGGTATTCTGAGATTCTGGGTCAATATCCCCTTATCAGTGACTTCATACCATGTGTGATCTTTTGTGATTGGGTTACCTCACTAAGGATGATATTTTCAAGTTCTGACCATTTGCCTAGGAATTTCGTGAATTCATTGTTTTTAATTGCAGAGTAGTATTCCATTGTGTAAATATACCACATCTTCTGAATCCATTCCTCCGTTGAGGGACATCTGGGTTCTTTCCAGCTTCTGGCTATTATAAATAAGGCTGCTATGAATATAGTGGAGCATGTGTCCTTATTGCATGCAGGTAAAGTCTCTGGGTATATGCCCAGGAGTGGTATAGCCGGATCCTCCGGAAGTGTCATGCCCAGTTTTCTGAGGAACCGCCAGACTGCTTTCCAGAGTGGTTGTACCAGCCTGCAATTCCACCAGCAGTGGAGGAGTGTTCCTCTTTCTCCACATCCTCGCCAACAACTGCTGTCTCCTGTGTTTTTGATCTTAGCCATCCTGACTGGTGTGAGATGGAATCTCAGGGTTGTTTTGATTTGCATTTCCCTAATGACTAAGGATGATGAACATCTCTAAAGACTGGATGTAGGGGAACGCCAGGACAGAGTAATGAGAGGGGGTTGAACGGAGAAAAGAGGGAGGGAAGGGGGCTTATGGGACTTTCGGGGAGGGAGGAAACGGGAAAGGGGAAGTGATTTGGAATGTAAATTAAAAAAATAAAATAAAATTAAATTAAAAAAAAAAAAAGAAATTCAAATCAAAAAAAAAAAAAAGAAAAAAAAAAAAGTAAGAATCCTACATGTTAACTGTTAATTTGACAAAATTATATATTCATTAAAAATTAAAGTCAATGATACGATTTTCAGGAAAACAGCTAAACGTCCATGATAATAATATGATATATAAAAAAACTTTCCAATTCACAAATATTCAAATAAAAATTAATTTGTTTTCATAATTATTAAGGAATAAGATTAATATTAAATGTCATATAAAATTTACTAACACATAATCACACACACTATTATTTATTTGTTCTTATATAATAATGCATCATTGTCTCGGTGGCTGTAATTCAGTATAACATTGTGGATTATTTTATAGTTATACTAAAGTATTGTTTCAGAATGCAAATATGCAAATATGTTAAAGAGTTCATCTCCATTCCAGCATCTGCCATTGTGAATGAATTCTTATAATTATAGTTATTAAAATTGCAGTTCTCTTCATTTATTTCCCCAATGACTAATGGTATTCTAGATTATTTTCCCTTGCTTACCTGCCAATTCATTCTACACTTTCTTAATTTCTCATTTTTTTGGTGTCAATCATTTACTTAATGTCTAATATCTTCTTAAAAGGGAATAAATACCATATTTATTTTCTGTGCCTGGGTTACCTCATTAAGGATCCATTTTCCTGTAAATTTCATGATGTCATTTTTTAAACAGATGAGTAATATTTCATTGTGTAATTGTACCACAATTTTTTATTCATTCTTCTTTTGAGGAACATCCCAGTTGTTTCTTATTTCTGGCTATTATAATTAATATGGTTGAACAAATGTCCTTGTGATAGAATGAATCATGCTTTGGGTATATGTCCAACAGTGGTATAGCTGGATCACATCCTAGAGAGTTTAAGCTGTTAGTTATGTAATCAATTTTAGCCAATCTAACAGTTGCAAAATGGAATCTCAAAGTAGTTTTGATTTGCATTTCCCCAATGGCTAAGGAAGTTGAACCTTTCTTTAAGTATTTCTTTGTTATTTGAGATTCATATGTTAAGAATTCTCTGTTTAGATCTGTTCCTAATTTTTAGTTGGATTATTTTATTTTTAGATACATAGTTTTTTGGGGTTCTTTATATACTTTGGATATTAAGTAGTCTGTTGATTGTGGAGCTGGTAAAAATCGATTTTTCCATTTTATAGATGAAAATTTTGTTCAACTAATGGTGTTCTTTACTTTACAGAAGTGTTTTCAGTTTCATAAAGTTCCATTTATTATCTGTTGCTCTTAGTGACTTCCCTATCACTGTTCTGCTCAGAAAGCTGTACCTTGATCGACATATTCAAAGCTATTTCTCCCTTTTCTTTTATCAGGTTCAGTTTATCTTGTATTTTGTTTGAGTTCTTTACTCTATTTGGACTTGATTTATGTATGGAATGAAAAGTATTTATTTATTTCATTTTCTAACATGATGTTACCAAGTTTGAACAGCAGCATTTGTTTAAGATGCATTTTTCCTGTGTATTTATATATGTGACTTGTATTCGATTCCATTGTTTAACATATCTGTTTATGGTAATACTATATGATATATTTATTACTACAGTTTGGTCATAACAAAAAATGATGTCATCTTCAACAGTTTTAGCTATCCAGTTGTTGTTTATTTGTTTGTTTGATTGATTTTATATGTTGAGAATTGTTTTGTTAATGTTGGTAAGGAATTATAATTTTGATGAGGATTGCAATGAATCTGCAGATTGCTTTTGGTTGGATATCCATGTTTTACTGTTAATCCTGTTTTACTGTTTTACTGTTAATCCTGTTTTACTGTTTTACTGTTTTAATGTTTTACTGTTTTAATGTTTTAATGTTTACTGTTTTAATGTTTTACTGTTAATCCATGTTTTACTGTTAATCCCCAAGATACATTATTCGAGGCTATTATGAAAGTTGATGTTTCCCTAAATTCTTTCTAAATCTGATTGTCATCTTTATGTAGGAATTTTATTGATTTGTTTATTTATTTGTTATATTTAAACTTGTATTTAGCAACATTGGAATCAGTAGGCAAGCTTGTCTTGTTCCTGAATTTAGTGGTATTACTTTGAATTGATAACCATTTCATTTGATGTTGATTGTTTTGCTCTAACCTGCCTTTATTATGTGTAGGTATATCCCTTGAATATTATGATAGCACATTTGCCATAAAGGGATTTCTGATTATACATAGACCTTTTTTTTATCAAATAAGATGATAAGTTTTTTTCATTTACTTTTTTATATAGTAGATTATATTTATTAATGTTTATATACTAAACCATTTCTGCATCTATGGGATGAAGCCTGCTTCATCAAGGTGCACCATCTCTTTGAGGTGTTCTTGGATTCAGTTTGAAAATATTGTATTGACAATTTTTCCATCTACAATCATAAGGGAAATTTGTCTATAATTCCATTTGTTAAGTTTTTATGTGGCTTAGACATCAGGTTAATAGTGACCTCATAAAATTAATTGGGCAAAGCTCTTTCTGTTGTCATTTTATTGAAAATTTGAGGAGTATTGGTGTTAACCCTTCCTTGAATGTGTGGATAGACTTCCGTGTTAAAGTATTCTTGCTTGTTTTTTGTTTTTTTTTTCTGGATACCTGTCAGGAAAATTAACAATTTATTTTAGATTTTTCAATTTGATGAAGCAGAGTTTTTAAAAGTATGCCCTTATGGTTCTTGTATTTTCTTAGTATCTCTTTTTGTGTCCCAGTTTTCATTTCAGATTTTGCTAATTTGGACCTTCTCACTCTGTTCTTTTAATTAGTTTGTACAGGGTTTGTCTGTCTTATTGGTTTTGTCAAAGAACAAACAATTCATATAATTTATTTTTGCACCGTTCTTATTATTTTTCCTTTATTGATTTCAGCCATCATTTTGATTATTTCTTGCCATTAATTCTTCTTATGTTCTTATGTGAGATTACTTCATATTTTTCTAGGTCTTACAGACATATGTTAAGCTGGTAGTATTAGATAGAACCAACGATTTTTAATGTAAGCACTTAGTTCTATACTCTTACGAATATTTTCATTGTCTCATAGGTGTATGTTGTTCATTCATTTTCACTGAATTACATTAATTAATTTTCATCATTTTTAGCTTTTATTCTGTAGAAAGTTGCTTAGTTGGATTTTATTGGTTAAGTCTATTTACAAATTCAGTTCTTAAATAGTTTTTTTTATTTCTTGAGATTTCTCTAAATAATTTATTAATTTCCTATTTAAAGACTTTATTCATTTTCATAAAGGTTATTTCAGGTCTTTGTGTGTTTGTGTTGATGATTCATCTATGTTGTAAT